>CABHPQ010173502.1:15171-43409 GCA_902168405.1 Peromyscus aztecus
TTTGTGTGTGTGTGTGTGTGTGTGTGTGTGTGTGTGTGTGTGTGCAGGTGAGCACCTCCATGCATGGCCCTGTGGAGGCCAGAGAAGGACATCAAGTGCCCTCTGTTTTTCTTCATGTTATTCTTTTAAGACTGACTCTCTCACTGGACCTGGAACTTGCTGTTGTTGAGCTATGCTGGCGACCAGAAGCCACAGAATACCTCCCCCACCGCAGGCACTTGGGTTACAGACACATAAGACTGTGCAGGGCTTTTTATGTGGGTACTGGGAGATCCAGACTGAAGTCCTCTTGCAATGTGGACTCTTGTCTACTGAGCCATCCCCCCAACCATGGTGTATTTTAAATTTGTATTTCATCACACGAAAACCAAACTAGAAGCCCAAAGTTTCTTCAACTCAATTTAAACTTTAGGTTGAAGACCTCTGGTTTTCAAGTCAGAAGTCAAGTGTGAGGCAGGGAGGTCTGGGAGCAGCCACAGAGCTTTACTTCTGGGTTAGGGCCCCCCAACCCGCCTTGTCGGTACATGGGGGACATTTGTCAGCTGTGCACACCACATCAGACATTTCACTGTGCTCTGGAGTGTGCTCTCCATGAGACCTGAAGGCAAGAGTCAGTGTCTGTCGTAACAAAACGCAAGAATCACAGCAGCTCCTAAGGGGGTGGATTTTTCCAGGTTTCTCCGACACTGGCTGAGTGTGGAAGGCAGCAGTGGTGCTGGCACATGATGTGTAAACATCTGGCATTGCTGAGTCTGAGCAGCACGGGGGAGATGGTTGTGCCAGGCTATGTGACGTCATAGATGGTCAGGCTGAGTTGTCTGGGTGGGGAAGCTGTAGGTGATCAGCCAAATCTCAGAAGGAGTTTATGCAAACTTTGCTCAGATGGTAACACCACTGAACTGCTTCCTAGGGATGCCCACAGACAGGAGATGGCTGCTCTGGGAAATAGGCATCAGATGCTTATGAGCAGCTAGCTTCCAAGAAATGTTCACTCCTAGAATTGAAGGCACATTTGCATAGCTTCTTTATTTCTTCTCTAAATTTCTGTTTTAGGGCTCAGTTATGCACCCTCCATTCCCAATTCATAGGTTGTAGTCCTAGCTCTGAGTTGCCTGAATGTGACTATATTTAGAGACAAGGTCTTTAAACTGGTAATTAAAATGAAAATGAGGCTATTACAATAGAACCTACACCAGTGACTGATGTCCTTAGAAGGAGAAGAAATTAGGACATAGAAACAAAAGTAATGGGTAAAGACAAAGAGGAGGCATGCACCTGCTTACCAAAGAGAGAGGCCTAAAAACCTGAAGGCTGCAGGCATCTGGATTTCAGACTTATAGCCTCCAAAATTTGGAAAAAAAAGTTCTGTTGCTTAAGCCATCAATCTGTGGCACTTAGATCTAGAAAATGAACCCAGTCCTCCTTTGAATTTGGGGGGGGGCAAGCAAGATGACCTCCAACTCAGAATTAACCCTAAGCACCTGCACACCATCAAAGGCCACACTCTGTAAATAGCTAAACATCTTAGAAGATGCAAGAGTGACTTGTTTGAACGGCATCCAATATTTTTAACTAGACAAGATATATGATCATGATTCCTGGAGAGAAGCCCAAGTGTGTGCCTAAAGTGTGCGCACCACCGTTATGACTGAGCAAATAACTAAAGTGTGCACGCCACTGTTATGACTAAACAAACATCTTTCCCTCTCATTCTGTAGCGTCCTGTGGAAGGAATCCAAAGAGTCTGAGAAAACATTCAAAATCTAAATGGGTCTTTCTTTTGTGACTGTGCTGGGGATTAAGCCCAGGGCCTTAAGCGTTCAAGGCCAGCACTGAACCAGAGCTACATCCAAAGCTTTTAACTCAGTGGTTCTCAACCTGGGGCTTGAAGGACTCTTTCACAGGGGTTGCATATCAGATATCTTGCATATCAGATATTTACATTATGATTCATAACAGTAGCAGAATTGCAGTTATGAAGTAGCAGCAAAAACAATTTTATGGTTGGGGGTCACCACAACATGAGGAACTGTATTAAAGGGTTGCAGCATTAGGAAGGTTGAGAACCACTGTTCTAACTGAATCTTGTAGCCAAGTCTCATGGAGTTAAGCTACAGTGTTATCAATGGTTACATGAAAGGATATTTCACTACGTTACCCCTGCTTTTCCTCTTCCTAAACACCTGATGCTTAGCTTCCACAATATGTGATTTGACACAACTCTGCAAAAGGGTTAGTGAGCAAAGAAACTGTAGCACCACTGGAGACTGAGATTCCAGTTCCTCTGTGTCTTCAGGGCCTACTCTCGAGAGAGGGTGAAGTAATTAAGCCAAACTCCACTGAGCACCCCATGGCACAGGCACTAATTAAATGTGACTAGAGATTTGACACATCTCACTTATCACAGAAACGCTGGAAGAGGACACTGGAATCAAACGACGGTTCAATTTTCATCCCATTCAGCTATGTGACCTTTAGCAAGCTGCTTCCTGTGTACCTCGGTCTTCTCACATGTAAACGCTGTTGTTCACGCACTCAGAGCTTGAGAGGCACCTGGCTCTGGCCAAAGCTGCAGTAAGCGTGGGCTGCCAGGGTCTTGACGTCCTCGGATGAACACCGAGGACAGTCAAGGGTGCAGCTGTCTGCCGGATGCGTCGTGCACCACGGTGGACAGCGAGTCTGAGCAGCACCTCGGGTGCTCCATCGCTTGGCTCTTGAGCGACTCCACTTCAGCGTGATGTCTTTGCAGGCTCTTTGGAACTTTAGTCCTATCAAGGCTCACGTGAGGTTGGCTGTAATAAGTATGGCACATGTTCTTTTACCCCAGATATCTCATTGTGGGCTTTTTTAAAAATATAATTTTTACTTATTCTTTGGCAATTTTAAAAAGGTTTTAATTTTATTTTATATGTATTTTGTATGTATACATTTTGCTTACGTGTATGTATGTGTATCATCTACATGCAGTGCCTGTTGAGGCCAGAAGAGGGCATCGAATCCTCTGGAACTGAAATTACTGATGGTTGTGAGCCACCATGTGGGTGCTGGGAATTGAACCCAGGTCCTTTGGAAGAACAAACAAATGCTCTTAACTGCTGAGCTATCTCTAGACAATTTCATACATACATGTATGCGTGTACCTGTATCACGTCTATCTCAAATCCCCCTTTCATGTGTGCTTTTTAAAACCAAAGATACTTGCTCACAGAACCACCACAAAATATATATATATATATATCTAATTTAGAGATCCATTCAAATTTTACCAATTGTTGTCCTTTCTTTTTTTAAAAATCTATTTCTCTCATAAGAAAATAACTCACGTCTAGGGTACAACCCAATGTCCCAGAATTCATTTAGCTGTCATCTGTCTTTGGTTACCCCTCCTCCTTTCCTCTCTCCCCTCCTTCTTTCCTTTTTTCTTTTTCTTTTTTTCATTTTCCTAGAGTCCCACTGTAGCCCAGGCTGGCCTGGAATGCTCTGTCTAACTCCCTTCTCCCTGCTGCAGTCTCACGAGTGTCTGGGCTCTGAGATCTGCCACCTGATGTTTAATCATGAACAAGTCCCTTAACATCTCCCCTTTCACGGTCTGTTAACGTGTAGGGTTCAGACTATGTGCTTTGTGGACTACCCCTCGAATTTGAAAATAGAATCATTTTTAATTTGTGCTTTCTAGAATGTTCCCCAAAGGGATTTAAAAAAATTGAGACCATAAAAGACATCACATAGGACCATTCTGGGATAAGTTGATCTTCTGAGAAACACTGAAATCAAACTATATTGGTGGGAATTATGGCTGACGCTTCTGTGAAGTACCTTGCCAAGTGAGGTGCCTCAAATAATGTGTTTGAGTTCTGTGGTCGCCAACATTCTGTGTAGCTTTGGTGCTCTTCTGACATGCAATCATCCCCAATGCACTATCAGTGACATCAATATGCTTTTCTTGATCAAACTTCTCCACATTGCCTTTCCATGTTAAGGGCATCTTTGTTCATCTTGTATCTCTACTTGTTCAGTTCTCTATTCCTTCTACCATTTACAATTTTTTTTTTTGTTTTTCAAGACAGGGTTTCTCTGTGTAGTTTTGGAGCCTGTCCTGGATCTTGCTCTATAGACCAGGCTAGCCTCGAACTCACAGAGATCTGCCTGCCTCTGCCTCCCAGTGCTGGGAGGTGTGCGCCACCACTTCCCAGCTCATTTACAATTTTTATTCTGTGTCCTGCATGTGTCCCTGTGCCTTTTGTGAACTTGCTTCTACCATGTAGCTACTCTTAGAATACATGGAATGTGTTGTATCCTAGGAGCGTGATTCTTAACTCCTCCTCCACTGAGGATGCTGTCAGCTGCCGTGGAGCAGCTCTGGGTAGATATCTTATTTGACTGAATTCAGCTTATCTTTCCCAGAAGCCCTATTGCTGTGTACAGATGCTTAGCAAAAGCCGGATTGTCTGCTGAGGAGTAGTGTGGGTGAGGGGCTGACCTCCATGCCACTGTTTTCTGGGGAGCAATTCTCTGGCACATTTGATCATCTTCTCCCAATAAGACTATTTGCCCATGTTTGATTTTTGAAGTAAAAGAAAGAGGTACATGTCCACTGGAACTCTAGACTCTGAAGTTAGTCAGAAAGAACAATGAAACTGAAAGAAGGACAAATTCCACACACATTGACATGCAAAGGCAGAGCAATTCTAGATGCTGCTGAAGTGGCAAAGGCCTTGCTGTGTTTTAGAAAGGTAAGAAGAGGGCCCAGGCCAGAAGAAAGGCTTGCGTTCCAGACAACCATTAGTGCATGATAATGATAGAATGAATCAAAATGGACCAGTTTATGATTTATGAAGCATCTTCCAATATCCATATCCACCCATATCCATCCACTCATCTACACACCCAACCATCCATCCACCCACCCACCCATCCACTCATCTACCTACCCACTCATCCAACCATCCACCTATCTATATATCCATATATCCATTCATTCATCAACCCACCCATCCACCCATCTACCTACGCACCCATCCATCCATCCATCCATCCATCCATCCTCCCACCTATTCATTATCTATGTTAGACCTAGAGAATGCTAATGTTGTCAGAGGGAAATCTTAGCTCATCAGTGGGGCAAGTGTCATAAAGGATCATTAGAGTGCACTGTGGTAGTATTTGGGAAGGGATCATTAATGGGATATTAAGAAGCAGAGATGAGGGCTAAGCAAGAAACACATATGGGGCAGGAATGCTTACTTTGGGCCTTGCAGAATGTGCAAAACTTGCTGTGTGAAAGGACAGGTGGGTTCCAGACCCACAAGAAGGCCTGGATATCCAGAAGGAACAAGTGTGTGTAGGAGTAGAAGAGCCTTTGATGGATTCTGACCAGCTCTGTGCACATCTCTGCCTTCCCCAGGCAACTCAGCCTGCCAGAAAGTGTCTCTGAGAAGTCCACACTGCTTATCTAAGCTTGGGAAGGGAGGGACCCATTTCAGGGACTTCCTGAAGCTATTGAGTTTTTTTTTTTTTTGTTTGAGGAGCTTCTCTGGGGGATGGATGTTTCACCTCCATTAGAATTTCCCGAGTCTTAACTAGATTTTCTCCAAATGGAAGTTTGAAATCTGAGAAAATCACTATACAACACCAGGTATCCCAGACCTTCACACTTAAAGGCTTGGGGGGGCCCCATGTTAACCTGATTGGCAGTGCAGAACATCTATGATGTGTGTTTCCTCATTCAGGAGTATCTGTCTGGAAGAAAGGATGCTATCTCTGGAGGCAGCATCTCCGCACTTTCCAGAGGATCTGCACCCTTTGTCCTGTGCACTTTCCTCCAGTTCCAGGGATGGCATCTGGACAAGGCTGTCAAGGCAGCCTCATATCACAAGACTCCCCTTCCCTCCTCTCTTTTTCTCTCTCCCTCCTCTGCTCTCTTCCCCAACTATCTTCCGTCTTTTCCTTCTTTTTTTCTCCCTTCTTCTCATCCCTCTCTCTCCTTTATAGAGACAAGTTCTCATTATACAGCCCAAGCCGGCCTAACTCTTGCAATCCTCCTGCCTCAGCCTCTGCAGCACTGAGTTGACAAGTGTTTGTCACCACACATAGCTCCAGGAGACACTTTCTTATGTTAGTGTATCTTTTCATATCTTAGATTCCAATTACATAAAAATCCTTGTCAACTTTTATAACCAGCCTTTATTATCATAGTAGAGATGGGGAAGAATGTCCATGGCTTCTGAGTGTTGGCATTGCCAGACTTCATGACCAAACACTGATTACAGAGGTGTATTTGTGTTACAAAAATTTTATCAAGCAGTTCACCAACCATTAGTAAACTTTTCAGTGCCTATGATCAAATTTAAAAATAACTGAATATTATTAAGAATTACATTGTGATGCAATCCCTTTTCCCTTAGCTCAAGCCCTGGAGGGTGACATATCCCAGCAGAGCTCCCACCAAGGCTCTGCCAAGGATGCAGCCCAGAGCCTGGGCAGGGACAAGGGTCACCTGTGTGTGGGAAGCCTTAGTGGGTGTGGGAATGGCCTCCCTGGATTTCCTGACTTTTGTGTATTGATGGTCTCACTCACAGACTTGCAATAACCCAGTCTCATGAACTGAATGAAACCATTGGCAACTCTCTGGCTTGCTGTTTTTTTCCAAGCCAGAGCTGAAGCTGGTAAGGAAGCCAGGAATTCCCAGGCTTTCCCAGGCAAGCCTGGAGAAACAGTGGGATGCCTTCTTCTATATCTCTGTCCATCTGCAGGCCAAGCGTGCACTGGTCACAGGCAAAGTCTGAATCGAGCTTTGTGCAAGTCTCTGGAAAGAGACCCAAGTTTTGTGATGGGCAAAAGTGACAGTGCAGTGGTAGAGACATCTGCAGAGCTAGGTCCGTCCTTGTCTGCAGCAGAATGTGTGTGGGTATCCTTTATGTGAACAATCCACCCAGGGTAGAATGGGGCTTTTGACATCCGCTGAGACCTGGCGTGCCTCACAATGAGAGGCCTGTTGGTCAAAGGAAGACTGTGTAATGAACTGAGGGTCTGAGGCCAGCACTGGCCATCTGCACAGAGACCCAAGAGCAGCTCTTTTCTGTAAGCAGCTACATGGAGGCCACTGCCTTCAGAGAAAGCAACTGCGATCAGAAACGCATGCTTTGAAGCTGTGTACTTTAGTGTGTTTATTTTGTGTATGTCTGATGAAAACTGTAACGTAGAGGTTAGACAGCACCATTTTACTAGTTCATAAACCTGAGAAGTGTCTCATTTGACTCCAAGGTCAGTGATGATAATGTTTGTTTCCATCCGTGGGGCATCAGTGCTCTATCAAGGACATAGAAGTACTTTGGAAAAACAAAATCCATTGAAGTCCTTAATAATTGAGCTGAGAAGGCTGACACTTCTGATTGGCACCACTTGGCAAGGGAACCCTGTGAGTCTTAGGAAGGACAATGACGCTGTGAACAAGGTTGAGCTGCAGATGGGAGGTGGAGCAGATAGTTAACGGTGTCCTCTGGCCCCCAGGATCGGGAAAGGACAAGCCAGGCTTGTTTGACTTTTCCTGGCATGCTTGTGATACCCAGCCGGAATGCAGGTGGCACAGTTGTGACTCCTGGCACAGTCTTCGGTGCTTCAGTGATAATCTCCACCAGTGCCAGGCACCAGCTGAGTGTCACCGTGCATTTCCCAGGCTTACGTGAGACAAGCGAGGCTTCCAGAGCAGCCTCTCATCCATTAGTTATGTTGGAAAGAAACTGCTCATCTCCACCTGGCTACTGGATTTAACAGCTGTGCGGGGTAAGAGATTTTGGAGGAAGCTTGTTTTCAAAGTGCCTTTCGGAAGGTGTCACCTTCAACGGGAGTTTCCACTCTGTTCCAGGGGGGATAACCAGTGCTCAGAAATTCAATCACGCAAGAAAAAAAATTAGGTTGTGTTTTGATACACATGGCCTGCCTTGGCAAATGTGGCTGTACACCACCCTCCCTCACCATCACTTTTGTTGGCAATGACCCTAATGGAAGTTTTATGTCCAATGTTGAGTATCTTGGAAAAAGTCCTGGGGCCTGCGCAGATACCACTGCTTCGCTGGGTGTTAGAGAGCCATAGTTGGCTGGGAGACCCCGAGGGTCCCTTTTGTTATGACTCCAGAACTAATCAGTCTCAACTCATGAAGTGAAGTGATAATGACTACCATGTACGGGGCGGGCGTTTTCTGTGCTCCACACAGAATGGTCTTGGTACCATTCTTCCAAATACTAATAACATCTCCACCAGCATATCATTCCTGTTTTACAAATGAACAAGTTGGGGTTTAGGGAAATTTGAAACTTTTCCAGTAGTACAAGTTTCAAATTTAGCTCTTGGTCCCTAGAGAGTCATTATAGATCATTTTAAGCCTGGGCTGGAAACCCACATTTGAATCAGGATGAAATTTAGATACCTCATGGTCAACATTTTTTTTTTTTTAAGGTTAGCCTGTGATTTCCAGCCTCCTAGGTGGTAAGCCCTGATTCTTTTTGTCTACAAAGCCTCCAACTACTACTGGATATGTTCTGCCATGAATATCTGTCTGCTCCGTGCTTACCAATAGACCAATGACATCCAACCATTATAAGCAATAGAAATGCCTTTGAAGAGATAATGCACTAATTGTCACCCCTAGCTTGACTGTGTGAATTAGTGTGGTTTAGCTAATGTCTAGAAGAGTCCAGCTTCCTGGGTTCTGGTTTCCCTGAGAGTGGAAGGGTAGGCCTGTAATGTGGACCCTGAAGAAGTCTTTCTCAATGCCTGAATGCAGCTCCTGTTCAGCTGGCTCGCTGATCCAATGTCTGATTGATGTTAGTGAGTCAAAATGTGATGTTAATGAGAATACATAAAATTCTATATGGAGAACACATATGATAATAACATTATAATTTACTTTAAAAAATGTGGTCTGAGTCGTGAAGTTTAATGTAAGTATGTGATAGGTAAGTAGTATATATTTACCCCAAGAAGTAAGTATAACTATATATTTCCTTTGTGTATGTATAAAGCTACCCACACAGTTTGATGTCAAGGAGGTCTTACTCATCCGGTTTAGGCTTGAATGTGCTCTAAAGGCATATGTGTTTTGCCTTCCCTCCACTGGCTGAGCTGCACACTACTTTGAGTAACTCTAGCTGTAAGTGCTTTGAGACCCCAGGAGTCTCTTTGCTCTTCAGATATGTCTTAGACATTTTATTTGAATAAAGTAAAACACCCTTGTCAGGAAGGAGATGTTAGCAATGACCAAAGTAATAAAGCCATGTGAAGTATGCATAAGCCGTCTGACATTCATGCTGAAAAACACAATAAAAGTAATTCATGTATTTCAGTTTGTTGTAACTTCAGAATTAAAACGAACCCCAAAGTTAAGAGACTAGAAAGGGGCTTTACTATAGTAGAGTGCTGAGACATGAAGCATATACCAGACATTGTAGGGAAGCATGTTTCAGATAACCACTTGATACTCATTACAAAAATAAACACTAAATGCAGATTTTGTCCATGAAGCTAATATTTGCTTATTTTTTCTGTATGAGGTCTTTAAAAAGCTTCACTGTGTTAAAATACACTGGAGTTCAGTTGGATGCTTCCGAGTAACACTGCTGCCTGCTGGTCACCAAGGACATGAGGTTATGTGAGCTCAGCTGGGGACTGTGGTCCATCACCTCTTGCAATGCCAACACAACCCTTCTCCATGGGTGCTACAGTCAAAGGTTAATGACCTGGGCCCTTTCTGCACCATTTATGCAAGGATGTCACCAAAGTCTCACAAATCATGCAAAACAAAGAAAGCATGGCAAGTCCAGTGTGTGTCTCCCGCTGCCGCTCTGCTATCTGAAAGATGTCACAAACACTTCAAATAGATGTGCAGAAAGGTGAAATCTATCCCATCTTAAAGGCCTATGAACTAGGGTGATTTTATATATATACACACATATAATATATAATTTTTTTGAGACAGGGTTTCTCTGTATAGTCTTGGCTGTCCTGGAACTCATTCTGTAGACCAGGCTGGCCTTGAACTCACAGAGATCCTCCTGCCTCTGCCTCTTGAGTGCTGGGATTAAAGGAGTGTACCACCACCACTCAGCATATTTTTCTTTTTTCAACAGGCAAGGGAAGCATTTCTAACATGCCATGAGTTACTCTGAACACATTCTCAGGGTAGGAAGTGTTTAAATAGGGTGTAGAAAGAGATGGAGGAAAGAAGGTGGTCTAGGGCTGGAATTGTACAACTTTAGCCTCTCAAATGTGCCTTCTGCACCTGTGGATCTAATCAGCCACAGACCGAAGTATTGTCAAGAATTACACACCTGTCATAAGGAGGTAGCCGCTTTCTTCTTGCTCTTATTCCTTAAATAACAGAGACAGCTATTTATATAACACTTGCACTTACATTGTGTTAATAGTAGGTTTTGAGTCATCTATAAGTGATTTAAAGTGCACATGAGGGTCTGTTTGGGTTATATGCAGATATTATTACATATAAATAAGGAACTTGATTATCTGAAGAGTTTGTTTCCCATGTGAACACACTCTCTCTTCCTGCTCCTTACCCCTCCCCCCACTCTAGACTGGGGTTTGAAACTAGGGTCTTGTGCCTGCTAGGTCCCCAGCCTTTTGTTATTTCTCATCTATGACATAAGTTGCCCATGTTAGCTTTGAATTCACTATGTAGCCCACAGCCCTTGAATTTGCGATTCTGCCTCAGAAGGCAGAGACGGAAAAAATGACACAGAGATTTCAGGCCTGCACCTCTGGGCCTCTAAGTCTCTTCTAAGGACACTGTTGTTAGGACCCACCTGGGAAAGCGAAGGTGTTAATTGGCTTTCTGTTACTATGATGAATACCAGGAACAATCAATTTATGAAAAGAAAAGCATTGTTTTGGTTTATAATGAGGCATCACAGAGAGAGAGTGCGTGCAAGAGCTAAGCCTTCTGACCAGGAAGTGACAAGGAAAAGAAGAGAATGAGTCCACAATGTCCTTTCAAGGCCTTCCCCAGGGAACTAGAGACCTTCCATGAGGTCCTGCCTGCCCTTTAGCAACAATAGCCCCATGCTGAGGACCACTCCTGAAGTAGACTACAACAGCCCAGAAGATAGCATTTCAGTGCTTACAGCCTCAACTCTCTTCCCAAACAAGGACACAAACACAGCCTTTCAGGGATGGAATATGGATTTTTTTGGAAATGCTTAGAAATGCATGTTAGAAATGCTTTCCTTGTCTGTTAAAAAACAAAAACAAAAACAAAAAACAACTGTGCTGAGCAGTGGTGGCACACGCCTTTAATCCCAGCAGAGGCAGGCGAATTTCTGAGTTTGAGGCCAATCAACCCACACTTGGAAATTAAGAAGGGTCTTTTGGTCCTCCTCAGCTTGGAATTAGAAGGTCTCTCTGAAAAGGTAGCAGACCTGTAAGAGGTGACGACGACGACGACGACGACGACGGCATCTCTAGACTTCTGGAGCAGAGTGTCCCAGGAATCAAGAAAGACAGTGCAATGTCCTGGTTGCACTTTGTAGGAACAAAGAGGTCAGGTTGGAGACCGCATTGTCATCCCAGGTAATGACAGTTTTGTACCACAAACCTCCAGCGAAGCCAGCAGACTGCTACTGGTTGAAAAGTGACACCATCTGACTTGTGCTCAATGGCAGCCAGTCAGAGTCTGGAGGACGTGGGGAAATGGCAGAGACAAGGGAACCTGTTCAGATGTGGTTCTAGCGTGGGTGTGGATGGCAGCTTCAACTACAGTGGCTGCCACAGCAGTGGGGAGAATTGGCAGAATTTCGGACACATCTTAAAGATGTGGCCAGGAGGACTTGCTTGTGGGTCAGAGGTGGGAGGGAGGGAAGGAGTAAACAAAAACAATGGTTTGAGTAACTGGAAAAACTAGAGTTGTCCTGTATGGAAACAGGGCAGCAGCAGCTTATCTCTGGCCAACTCAGCTGTGTGGAGCTCACAGGTGACCTAGACTGAGGGACTGAATGGTCAGTTGGGTAAGTCTGGAGGACAGGGAGCTATGGGCCAGGCATGCAAATCTGGGACGTACTATAGCACAGAGAAGATGCTAAAGGCCACATGACTCAGTGATGTCACCGAGGGAGAACTGGGTTCTGTGCCATCCCAGTGTTTGATGCTCCAGCTGAGGGGTGTGAGCAGTGGGAAGGCAGGAAGCCCCCGGGGGGGGGGGGGGGGGGGCGCACAAGGAGGGTGCTGTGGATGCTTGCTCCTTCCTCTTCCTTCTACTCCCAGAGCGGTTACTTCCTCCTCTCAGGCTTTCCCATCAGTTTCCTGTCCTCTTCTCATTCTCCTGCATTTCGTTAGCTCCAATCGGGTTTTAGTATTAGACTCTGTTGGTGGTGCTAACAGTTGGATCTCACTGGCCCAGCCATTCATCCTCTGTGAGGGCACTGGTCTCTCTAGTTGCTTATACCTGGGTTGCTTCCTCTGAGAGGAAAGTCTGTGAATGGACAGCAGAGGAGGAAAACCTAGCTTAGTTTACAGGATGAGTTAGCTTGGAATAAGATGCAAGCAAGATCGTTGCTATACTCCAACCCCTCGACAGGCAAGGGGAACTCTGTGGCAATGAAGCTGGGAGATAGATGTTCTACTAATGCACTTGGCCTAGGAGGTGGGCCATGTAGGTTGGCATGTAGGTTCACCAGCAAGAGCAGATGGCTTGGCTGGCTGGTTAGAGACTTGCAAGAAGAAAGCTGGAACCCAGGGACAAGTAGGCACAGCGGCATGCCTCCAGGCAGGAAGCTCTCTGCCCGTCGTATTAGTAACTACCTGGAAGCGTTTGCCATTCATGATGCATGGAGCACACAAGGAGAGAGTCCAGTTCATTTAGGAGGAGCCAGCCAGCCTCACCACTGGCCACTCCGCAGCTGGCCACTACTTCTACAGACAGAACGGCCAGCTGTGTGTGGCCCTGGAGGTGTGTATGGGACACTGGTCTAAGATAGTGTGCTGTGAATGTACACTCCAGACCAACACTGAGCAAGGATGAAGTCCCATGGCTTCAGGAAGCTGTCTGAAGCAGGTGGGTCATACTGAAACCATGACATTGTTCCAAACCTTTTACTGGATGCTGTATACTGTCCCTGATAGGAGCCCTTCCTGGAGTCACTCACCTCCTGAATAGACACATCTGCTTGCAGCCCTACCTAGGAAACCTGACCTAAAGCAGACAAAAAGAGGCATGATGGGAAGAAGAAAAAAATTAGAAAAATAATCCTACATAGTGTCATTGATATGCAAACCTACCACGGTTCTCAGTGTCCAGGTACCGCCTCCTCTCCGTTTTAATTTAATTTTAGTAACATTTAAAAATATCCACCAGGTGGCGAACTTGTCTCAAGTTTCTGCTCATTTTGTGACTCCCATCGAGACAAGGGAGTTGGTTTATTTATTTATTTAACCATTACTGAAATGAAATGATGGGTTTGAGCCAGCAATGAAATGCATTTATGGTACTTCTTAGTGGCCTAAGCTTTTCCCACATCACAGACCTAAAAACGTTCTTTAGAATTACATTCTCCTGGGACTTTAAGGAAAAAGAGGAATTGTGTGGAGACAAACAGCCCCACATAACCACTTCAGCCCAACGCTGTCTCTCGATCAGTTTACTGTGATTAATTCTAAACTCTCTTAAAATTCCAAGATTGCGTTTTCTTTTTTAACTACTGAAAGTATTGATTACAAGATAACTACAGACTAAGGAAATAATTTCATCTATTAAGTGCTTTATCCACCAATGGATTCTTTCACACATTCAGTTTCAAACACTAGGTAAAGGGTTTCTTTTCATATGCATAGCTAATCTTGCTGATTATTGAGAGGGTTTTATATAGGTCATAGAATGTAGGTTAATAGAATTTACTATATTGAGTGTTCCAGGTTGCGGCACTGAACAGTAGGAATGTGGCCCCAATTCAGCAGCCAGCCAGCCCTGCTTCCGAAATGGTGCACCAGGAATACCTGCGGGCTTGTGGGTCACAAGTCTCTGTCCTCGTTTCTGGCCCCGGTGCCCAGAGCATGAGCAGCCTGTTGTTGACAGCCCCATGCTCGGTCCAAACGAGATCTCTTTAAAATAGTCTGGACCTGGTCTCCGGAGCTTGAGAGCAGAGATTGGCAAATTACAGCTGTGGGGTGGATTTTGTTGCTACAGCCGCTAAGGCGTCCAGGCTGAGGAGTTTTCACAAACACACCTGCAGCCCTTTCAACCATGGGAAATAATAATTTGGAATCATAATAAAGTGAAATAATCTTCCCCTTGCCCCAAATTCCATTCAATAGTAGATCTCTCTATCTCTCCCAAATCATACTAAATTATTAGCATTTTTTGGGGTTTTGCCAATTAAAGTTTGTAGGACTTGGGCTGGAGAGATGGCTCAGAGGTTAAGAGCACCGACTGCTCTTCCAGAGGTCCTGAGTTCAATTCCCAGCAAACACATGGCAGCTCACAACTGTCTGTAACTCAAATTCCAGGGGACCTGACACCTTTACATCAATGCACATAAGATAAACTTAAATAAATTATTTTAAAAAAAGTTTGTAGGACTTAATTTTTTGCTTGTTATATAAGCACCTACGCAGTATACTTTATTTGACCTCTTGACCCACAAAGCCTAAAATATTGCCATGTGGCCTTCATAGAAAGTTCGATGACTCAGCTATAGAGGGATTAGATTTTTGCAGTTCTTGAAGCTTCATGTGAAATAGTGCATGTAATGTTGGAAATTTTGCTTTGATTTGAGAGTCGACTGTCTAAGGCCATGCCACCTTGAACAATTCTGATCTCATTTGAAAGGTGACAGTGACCACCCAAATGTTAAGAACCACACGGATAAGGGTCTGTGCCTTGTAGTGAACTCATATTAGGAACAGCTGAAGAAATTGGGGGTCAGCATATCAGCGATGGGCAAAGCATCACTGTTGTGAAATAAAGACCCAGTGGCAGGTTTGAGGAGAGAGCTTGATTCATTATCAGGGAATATGTGGTGTGGCACTAATACAGGCATTATAGCATGCTGGTTTCTACTTTATGCCATGATGTCAAAAGCAAGGACACCTTTTCCAAAACTCAGTCCTTAGCACTTTTTAAAAGTCTGTGATGGTGAACCCAGCTCAGTGGATACTTCATTATAACCTAGTATATACAATTAAACGAAGTGACTTTTTAAAAAAAATAAATTTATAGCTAGCTTAGAGAGGACAGGACCCAGAAGAAGGGAGGCGGGTACTTGACATCTTGACATCTTTGTAGGGACTATTCTGTTCTGTAGGAAAGCTCACAAGGCGGGTGTCTTAGGAAACTGACTTTGGTGGGTGGGAACCCTTCTGAAGAGTGACAGGGCATGTCTCCTTAAAAGGCATGGTTAACATTTTATCTCCACTCAGCTAGAGTTTCTCGGGTTGCACACCCGTGTTGAGTAATGGTCAGTGGCTCCAAATACACCCTTCATTTCTGGAGCTTGCTCAGCTGTGTCCTTAGGAAGGGCTGGTAGAGACAAGTGTCTTCCCCAACCCTGGGAGAACCAGGGCAGAAGTGGGGCCATCCATGTAATCCAAGCCGGTGACCTGAAAGTGCTGACTGAAGCCATTGTTCTATTCTTCTCAACGGGCTCCTCACTGGATTTTAGATGAAGAGGGAGGAGCCCCTCAATTTCTTCTTTGACTGAGCTGTTCATGTTGGTGTGAGTTCAGTCTAATGTGTTGCAGGACTTAGTGGAGTGGTGTGGATATAGCAACACTGACTGTTTCCATTGAAGAAACTCTCAGGAGATTGCAGAGAGACAGAGCATTTGCAGAGGTGCAGTCCTGTAGCGTGCCAATGCTCTAATCCGAGTTGTGCTCCACAAAGTCCCTCCTAACCCTCTTGTGCCCTGCTGCCCAGGGAAGGGCAGCGGAGAAAAGCTGCAGGATACAGATTGAATTCAATCTAGCAGACATTTATCGAGCCCCTCTGGTGTGCTGGACACTGGGGTGGGATCTGAGGTTACAGATATGGCTTTAGTGCTCAAGGAAGTCACCATGTACAGGCAGCAAAGCATGTCACATAATAAAACAGAAGAGGGGGAGGAGAGGAGACCGACGGGATGACATGGTGTACTTTAAGTAGCGAGAGGAGGCTGACAGGTAGAGAAGGGCAGGTGGCATCCCAGGCTGAGCAAAAGACTGAAGGGAAGTCGTCATCCAAGTGCTGGGAGGAAAGTAGAAAGGACTTTGCTGGGAAGAGATGGGAGGGAAAGGGCACAGTTATCGATTCATTCAACAAACGTTAAATGCTGGAGACAGAGTAGTAGCAGTAAATAAGCCAGTGCCTACCTACATAGAGCTTTCAGGGCAGCAGGTTGGGCTAAGACAGACCCCCCCCTCCCGCAAACAACAACTACAACCCCCCCAACAACAATAACAACAAAATCCACAACCAAGCAATAGATACAGAATGTGCTTCATTTTGCTGAGAGTGCCACAACAAAGTACTACAACTAGGTGGAGTAGATAACATAATTTATTGTCCTGCATTTCTGGAGTCTGGAAGTTCAAGGTCAAGGCATGGGCAGGTTGATTCCTCCCAAAGGCAGAGAGGGTGGGCCTATTTTGTGCCTTTCTCCCAACTTCTGGCATTTTGTTCCTAACTTTTGGGGTTCCCTGGCTTGTAGAAGTAGCTCCTTGATATTTACCTTTGTCTTCACATGGTGTTCACACATAGTTTGTGTGTCTGTTGGCATCCATATTTTCCATTCTAGCCATGCTGGATTAGGACTTATTACTAATGACCTAATCTTAAATATTTATCATATTAAAAATGCTCTTTCCAAATAAAATTCCTTTCACAGGTACTGAAGATTAAAGCTCCCATATCTTTTGGTGGAATATAATTTTACCTACATATTGAATTATAATCTGCATGTTCGAGTATAATAATACTTTGGGAAAAAAACCAGTTGAATGGTTTGCAGTCTGCTCAGTGGTCCAGGACATGCATCTCTGTAAAGATGACATCTGAACAAAGCCTAGATGATGAGGCTCACCGATGTCTGAGTAATCTAGTTAGAGGTAGGAGCCGAATGCTCAGGTTGGGAGTGAGCATTTGCCTAGGGGATGGAGAGACAAATGAAGCTGGAGAGGAATCAGGAGAGACAGTAAAAGAAATTGTGCTCAGTGACCACAGGTTTCTGAGGCACGCAGGGCTTATGACCATCAGGAAGTCTTCATGGAACCATGGAAGAGAAGCATGAAGTGATCCAACTTAGATTTAAATGGTTTTGATGGTTGCAATGAGGGTTGTTTAGAGGAGACCAGTAGGAAATGTCCGTGAGAGTCCAGGTGGGGTTGCTTGATCAGGAGTGAGAGGTAGTGAGAAATTTGAGCCACTTGTGGCATATGTATATGGAGATTGTGTTGGAACCTGAGGCTAGACTCTTGCGTTAGGCCTAAGCTAACTGGGACCATTCCATCATCTGGACAGAGACAACCCTTTCTTTGACCAGTTTGTAGGCTTCCACTTTGACAGGACACACCAAATGTAACTTTCTGTGGAACATGTTCTGTGCTCTGTAATGGCTTTCTTTTGTCCTAGTTGGAAGACTAGGCTTTCAGTGATGGAGGGTCACATACTGTGAACTGCTAATCTCTTCAAAAAAAATGGAGACAAGATCCACAAAAGAGTAAGTCATTGTGATCCAGAATTATATTTTTGCATATTCGGGGCTTTTCTCCAGGAGGCAGTAGCTTTACTATCCATGTGCCATAGGGGCATTTCCTCAAGGAAGTCAGATAAAGACACGTCAGCATTGCTGTGGGGCCAGCAGAGCCTCTCAGCCACTTGCCTGATTTGTATGGCAAAGGTCTCAGTTATATCACAGTCACATGCAATGGCCCAAGTTCCTTTCTCTTGTGGGGTATTAGAATAATCTCTGTACCTCTAATTTTTGTTTACTTCCCTCTAAAGTATTTTAAAAGGCATTTTCAGAATGCTACCCCTAAAATATGAAGCTATGATAGACATGACCCTTGATCTCTGTGGCTAGCTCATCTCGTGCTACAGTAGTCAGTGATTCCTGTCCAGGCCCCAGACCAGCCATTCCAGTTGCTCCTCTAGCCTCTCCACTCCAGACTTTTCACCTCATCTTCATGGGTCAGTCTTTTCTATAATCTTTCTATGCCACGAGAAGAGTTGAGGACAGATGTCATCTAACACTTGCATTTCTGTTATCCTGTCTTGTGGAATAGGAGGAAAAGCATGTATTTCTGAGCCAGAAAGACCTGGATTAGACCCCTGGTGTTAACCGGGGCCCACTGAGCGGCTTTGGCCAGTGACTTGACCTCGTTTAGACTTTCTCTCTTCACCTGTATGATGGAGATAACAACATTTACTGTGCAGGAGTGTCATGTGTAAGGCAGAAGCCATGTTGTTAAAACAACTATGCAGCACCAGATTTCTATGAGGCACCCAGTGAGTAGCAATTATAATTATTAAATATCAGTTGGGAACTCTGGGGAGAATTGTCTGGCATAAGACTTTCAGAAGGCATGGATCTCTGTGGAAGCTTGGGTAATTTAAAATTTCCTGTGCATATAGTATGCAGGTAACAACTCAGGACAGAACATGCACAACTAATTGTTAGTCTTTAGCCAACACAGAGTCACATTTTACCAAGTTAAAGTCAATGAATTTAGACTGTATGAAACTGTAGGCAAAACTGGGTTGTTACTAACTTTTGTACTATTTATGATAAAGTTAATAGGAAAACTATGATTCAGAGCTCCCAATGTGGAACTGTAAAAGTGGGTAAACTTTTAAGTTATGTTAGAACTAATCTACAGGAGCGCTTCATGTAGAAACCTCATATTACTTGAAATAATTTAGAAATGTAAAGTTAAATTATGGAACAAGAAAAGATATAGAGATTGGTCACATAGCTTTTTCTTTTTCTTTTCTTTTTTTGAGGGTTAGTTGTTTATTTAAACTTTTTTTTCCATTTTACATACTGCTCACTGTTCCCCCTCTTTCCCCTTTTCCTGCCCTCCCCCCTCCCCCCATCCCACTCCCACCCACTACGCAGAGGGGTAAGGCCTTTCTTGAGTAGTCATAGGCTGGCATACCAAGTTGGGACAGGCCAAAGCCCCTCCCGGCTGCATCAAGGCTGAGTAAGACATGGTACCATAGGGAATGAGCTCTAAAAAAAGCCAGTTCATGTATTTGGGATGAGTCCTGGTCTAATTGCCAGGGGACTCACAAAGTGATCAAGCCACATATCTGTCACCTTCATTTAAGGGACCTATAGCAGCAATTAACAAGGCAATTTCACATAGTTTATCTGGTAATTAAAAGAGGTTTATTTCAGGGGTAACTTACAACCAATAAAGGGTTGTTACGGGATCTAGGAGAGATGAGTCCAGCGTGGTTCTCTGGAGAACTCTGACTTTGTCTGCAATCCAGGATCATGAGGAGCCAAGAGAGCAAGCACGCATGTATCACAGGTCTTTAGGAGTCTGTCTCGGCCACACTCCAGGGGCAGGTCATAGGCAGGTGTGGCAATTACTTGCTGCCACCTAGGGCAGTGCTTTGAGGTCAAATCTGGAATAGCTACCCACTACATCTTCCCCTTTTGTCTAAATATGAAAATTCTAACCTAATACAAAACTGTATACAATAGGAATGATTATCAAATATTGTCCAGGAGGAATAAGGGATAATGACCTAGACAAGATGGAACTACAACCAACACGCACAATATCAAACAAGAGACACATACTAAAATCCAGAGAAGTCTGGAGCATAGGTAAATGGCATGTTATAGAGATCGTTCAAAAAGGTGCAATATGACAATAATACTAAATATGTATCAATATACAAAATATCCTAAACAGGGGTAGAACATACATACAGTATGACAAATATACCTTTACATTTGTATCAAAATATAAAATATTTCAAACAGGAGTAGGAATACGTGTACAATACAACAAATGTAGTTTTGTATTTGTATCAAAATACAAGAATCCATATCAGTGCAAATTTAAGACTGATACTTTACTGAATTAGTTTACTAGTAAATACAATAATCTACCTTAAAATCCTATACCTATCCATTCCCCTTTTTCTTTTCTAAAAAAGAATACTGAGTCCAAATTTTATTGTTCCACCCCCAGCCCTACAACCATCCATCCATAACCCTGAGAAAAATGAAACATTTGGGAGAAGGGCACCATTTTCTTATAATTACTTCCTCCTGTTTAGGGGTGACGGTATCTCTGTGGGGTCCTGTAAGAAAGCTTTAGATTGTTAGGTCTCAATAGGGCTAGCCATAGAGTTTGCAGCCAGTCTCAGAAATGTATAAAATTGTCTGAGATTCTGGGTAGAAGTGTAATATGATGGACCATCTCATCTTAGAACTGTCCTGAAGAGTTTTCAGTCCAAAGCTGATCATTGAGTAATGTTCTTAGGTACCATGGCAACATCCAAAATCAGCTTCAAAGCAACTGGCTCAGAGAATGCAGCTGCAAAGACTACTCTAGTCAGGACTTGACCATAATTGTTAATTTTCTCAGGATCCCCATAAGATTACCAGCACACCCTGTCAGCAGGAAGTAGTATGAGAGGCTGTGCCCAAATTCTTAAAATATTGTTTACGAATGTTTATTTTTATTCAAAGCAGGTTGATTATGAATGCAAACTCTTTCTAAAGAAAAAAGGGGGATAGGATATAGACATGATAGGATGAAAGGGTAGATTATTGAATCTACTTTTAAAGAGCAACAACTTATGTAAAATATTTTAAATTGTTATAGATTTTAGTTTAGTACAAATTTAAAGTTAATTTTGTTATACTGTATATATATATATTTCTACTCTTGTTTAAGGTATTATGCTTATGCAGCTCATTTGAAATTGTAATGTATAATTAAGAAATGCAGATTATTAGTCATCTATGATAATCAAACTTACAGTCATGCTAGTTAAGTTTTCTAGGTATACATAGATATATTTCAATTAGGTAGGTAATCTTCAAAAACTTCAAAGACCTATAGAATATGGCATTTAAAATATTTTAAGAACTTTGATTTTCTGGACATTGAGACATGTCTGCTCCTGGCAGTACCAATATACTTCAGAGAAGATTATGGGCATTGAAGAAACTCATTTTGGAGTTTGCTTTCTTTGTGGCAAAAGTTAGCCACTGGGCAAAAAAGTGCCCTTGCATCAACTGCTTGATAAATTGTATCGACTGGACATGCATGACCATAGGAAGATGACCACTGAACTTTGCAAGATGAGACGGTCCTTCAGGTTCCGACTTTGCAGAGGAGACTGCTAGATATTCTACAAGACACAGAGAGGAGCAACTGAGAGACTTTTAGCCTGCAGGCTGAAGATGGATGCCCCAACATTGCAGAGGAACTTTGGGTGACTATTCAGATGTCTCTGTCATTTCCAGAATTTTGGAAGTTGCTTACAAGGCATTTCCTGTTTACTTAGGAAATGTTTGTTTTGTTATATGTAATTTTACTATGTTAAAGTTAAAACCTTCCCTTTTTTGCCAAGAGAATCATACTTTATTGATCTTTGAGTTAATGTGGCAACCCCAAAATTGCCAACATTAGGATTAAAAATTCACCCACATCCAGGGGATCTGATGCCTTCATCTGGATTCTTCATGCTGTAGACATATATAAATTTAAGTTAGTTAACTCTGGCTGAAACAGACTACTTAGTTCTCAAACTCCAAGCCTACAGTTCCCACTGTAGCTGGAGTTTGCATTAGCTACCCCCTCCCCATCTAATGTATTGACAGCAAGTGAACACTTAGGTCTAGAACAAGAATTAAAACCTTAAGGGACAGTGGCCTGTGAATGGTGCTCAGAGGGAAAAACCTTCCCTTTTGATTAGACAGAAAAGGGAAAGTGCTGTGGGATGTATTTCTGTATGCTGTGAATATGTGTTGCTCTGATTGGTTGATAAATAAAACACTGATTGGCCAGTAGCCAGGCAGGAAGTATAGGTGGGGTAAGCAGATGAGGAGAATTCTGGGAAGGGGAAGGGTTGAGTCAGGAGTCACCAGCCAGACATAGAGGAAGCAAGATGTCAAGGCAGAACTGAGAAAAGATACCAAGCCATGTGGCTAAATATAGATAAGAATTACGGGTTAATTTAAGTTTAAGAGTTGGTCAGTAATAAACCTGAGCTAATGGCAGAGCAGTTATAATTAATATAAGTTTCTGATTGATTATTTTATAAGCGGGCTATGGGACTGTGGGGGCCTGGTGGGACTGGAGAAACTTTCCAACTACAGGGGCCTAGTGTGGTTCCACGCAGGCTCCCCAGGTGTCAGTCCAGAGTCTGTGGGCTCCCACTAGCTTGGGTCAGCTGTCCCTGTGGTTTTGTCCATCATGATCTTGTCCCTCCATTGCTCTTATAATCCCTTCTCCCTCTCTTCAACTGAGCTCCAGGAGCTTGGCCAACTGCTTGGCTGTGGGTCTCTGCATCTGTTTCCATCAGTTGCTGGATGTAGGTTCTACAATGACAATTAGGGTAGTCATTGATCTGAGTACAGGGGAAGGCTAGTTCAAGCACCCTTTCCACCATTGCTGTGAGTCTTAGCTGGGGTCATCCTTAGTTCCTGGGGATTTCCCTAGCACTAGATTTCTCTCTAACCCCACAATGGCTCATTCTCACATAGCCCTTTCATTTTAAAGATTGGAAAATAGATGAATGAAAAGGTCAGCTGTTCTATTCAAGCCTGTACAGAATACATAATGGGACTGAGGTGGGAACCGGGTCATGTGACTCCCAACAATTTCCTTGGCTATATATTATTAAACTTTTCTATTAAAAGCCTTCAGTGTGCTGGAGATGTAGCTCAGTGGTAGAGGATATGTTGTATATGCATTCCTGGATTTAATCTTTATATTAGAAGAAAAAGTGTTAAAAAATGTTTCTCCCTGCTCCCACAGACCACCCAAGACAGCCATCAGGGTTTTTGTAAATTTCTGCAGACAACCAAGGGAGGGTTCTTTACAAATTGTACAACGCCAACTTCCTACCACTTTCTGCTACTGTTCTCAGAATAGTTTTGGAATGGACTACAGAGGTCTGGCTGGCTGGTTTACTTGGGCAATGTCGTAAAAGAGAGCCGCACACTGAGAAAGATCTTGTTGGCAGCATCACACAGGACAAGTGTTCTTTATTTTAACAAATGGCCTATAAATACACAATTTAGCTCATTGGTCCTCAGTTAGAACCAGTGTGGGTTTAGCGTTTGTGGTCCTCATTAGAGTGTCTGTCCTGAGGTCTGACTGGTTTAGGGACTTAGTCCTAGCTAAGGTCGAAGGGATTTAGAAAATTCACCTTCCCCTGTCATCTGACAGGGTAGAACTCTGGGGATGTGCTTTTTGGGGGTCGTAGCTCTGCAGGCATTCTCATTGGCTGAAATCTGAGCTGGACCCATTCATCTCACTGACCATGTTCTGAGAAAAAGTAGCAACTGAGCAAACATCCTTAAAAAGCAACTGGTTTTGCAAATTGTTGTTGGCATGGCAAAAAAACTTTTTTTTTTTTAAAGAGTGTATACTTCCCTCCCTCAAATGCTTTTTATTTGACCAAGGGTTAATTTGTAAGGAAGTAATCCAGTTTAATTCATTTTTAAAACATCTGCAAAGTTTGATAGAAGACTTTGTATCCTTTGTCCTGCTGCTCCACACTGCCAAGACAAAATAAATAAACATATTAATTTCTTGACAAAATAAGTAATGGAAGAAAACCAGCTGCAACTGATGGAAAAAAACAAGCAAACAAGTGGAAGCCCTGTGGAAGATTCCTTATGAAGCTGGGATTGCATACGTTCAGAAACCCATACAAACAGACACCTCAACTTCTTAGGCCTGGAAACCACATAACCCACAACTAAATACCATCCTCTTCTTCCCACCTGGAGATGACTTACCTTTAAACACCCAAGATATAGGTATACACAAGTTTGTCTTTTCTTCTCTGCCCTCTTTGCCTTCTTGGATTTAGCCATAATGATTAGAAGAATGCAGTTAAGACTTGAACATGTCTTTTTGGTCAGGAGGATAAAGGACATGCAAAAGGTGCTGACATTTTGACAAGACAAAACTTTGGTATCTGAGCATAGTGGTCACGGCAGTTCCAGCAATCCTCTGTCCAGTCTCTTCTGGAAGTTTGGTCTTGCGTTTCAACTCTGACCTTTTCTTGTCTGTTTAGCTCTGACTCATGCTGCAGAGCACAGTTCAAAGGTTACTCCTTAGTGACCCTCAGCAAGGGTCAGAACCCCAGTGTGTATTGTCATTGTCTCCTGTATTTCTGAACTTTTCCGTCACAATCACAGCTCTTCTCAAAGTCTGTTCTTGTGGATTTGCGTGATGTGTGGTGATTTGGTCAATGTCTGTCTCTTCCTCTATATTGGAGGAGCATAAAAGTATGGTTCATGGTTGCTTTGCTTACCACTGCCCATCCAGAGGGAAACACAGCATTGTCTTTTAGTCAACACAATGAATAAAACAGCAGGCCTCCTTAAAGAACACAATAAAGGCTATATGTCAGGTACTGTACTGACGTATTCATGTTTATGAATACTTTCCTGTTTCAGTTAACCACTGTGTCACTCTACAGAGTTTCAGTCCCAAACATACAATACTATTATTGTCTTAGTTAGGTTTTCTGTTCCTGCAACAGAACACTATGACCAAAAGCAACTGTGAAGAAAGGGTTTGTTTGACTCATACTTGCACATCATGGTCCATTACTGAAGGAAGTCAAGGCAGGAATTCATGGCAGGAACCCGGAGGCAGGGACTGAAACAGAGACCATAGAGAAGTGCTGCTCACTGTTTTTACCCTCATCGCTTGCTCAGCCTTTCTGATACAACCATCTGCCCAGGGGTGGTGGGCGGGGCCCTCCACATCAATCATTAGTCAAGAAAATGACCCACAGACATGACCACAGGCCAATCTTAAGAGCCCTTCCTTTTTTCCAGATCTGTCTCAGTTTAGGTTAAATTGGAAAAAAACAAAAACAAAAACAAAAAACCCAACTGGATGATTGGTGCCTTGTCATCTTGATTCACAAACACATCACTACAAACTACAACTTTTCCTTTCTCATTTCTCCCCAAGACATGATGTTAATATTAATATCACAATATAAGACATTCTAACTTTTAAGAGTCCTACACTCTTTAATAACCACTTTAAAAGTTTAGTCTCTTTAAAATATTCAAAGTCTCTTTAAAATTTCCAAGTCTCTCAATTGTGGGTTCCTATAAAAATAAATTACGTATTTTCTTACTCCAAGAGAGAAAAATGATCAGCAGGGCATGGGGGCACACACCTTTGATTTCAGCACTCAGGATGTAGAGGCAGGCAGATCTCTGTGAGGTTGAGGCCAGCCTGGTCCACATAATGAGTTTTGGGACAATAAGAGAGGTGCAATCACAAACAAATGAGTGCAGGACTGAAGTCCCAACAGGGTGCAGTGAAAAAAATCTCAGTGCCAGACACCTGGCGCTAACTCATGCTCTTCATGGGCTCCAGACGGTTTGTTCAATTCCACCTCTCTGGCTTTACCATCTACACCATGCATAGCTCATCTCATGGGCTCAAGCAAGTTCTGTTCTACAGCTAAAGCTGTCTTTGGGGTCATCTCATGGTACGGGCATCTCTAAAATGCTGGGTATCCACTGCAACGGGGCTGACCTTCATTAATAGCTTCCCTTGGGTTCTCTTTGGGGACCTTGGTCCCCTCTGAACTGCAGCCCATGTGGGTTGGACCTGAGGAAGTGAGGAAGCAGTTCCCAGGTGGTTTTGCCTCAACGATTCTCCTTTTCTTTTTCTTTTTTCTGATCTCGTGTTAATCACAACCAATTCTTTCTTCATCTCCAGCTGGCCACAACCACAGACTTTTAGTTCAAAATAATACTCAAACAACCCTGATAGTCTTTGCTACCCTCTGAAATTCCACAAAGCAGGCCTTCATCTATCTCTCTTTTCACTCTCCTATTCCTGTTTCCCACAGAACAGCCTACTGAGCTCTCAGCACTGAATGTCTTTTCCATCTAGAGGTCAAGTGCCACTATAGTCCCCCTCCCCTAAACACATGGTCCCTCCTGTCACAACATTATGGTATCAATTTCTGTATTAGCTAAGGTTTATATTTAAAACTGTGATTAAAACACCACAACTCAAAGCAACTGTGGAAGAAAGGGGTCATTTGCCTTACACTTTCACATCACACACAGTCCATCAAGAGGGAAACTGGGGCAGCGCTCAAGGCAGGCACCTGGAGGAAGGAACTGAAGCAGAAGCCATGGAGGAGTGTTGCTTACTGGCTTGCTCTTCACAGCTTGTTCAACTTTCTTGCTTATACCATCAACATTGGGCCAGGCCCTTCCACCTCAATCAATCAAAATAATACCCCACAGATTTGCATACAGACAATCTTGTGAAGGCATTTTTCTCAATGAAGGTTCACTCTTCTGCCAGGTAGTGGTGGTACATGCCTTTAATTTTGCCACCCAGAGGTAGGTGGATCTCTGAGTTCCAGGACAGTCAGGGCTACACAGAGAAATGCCATCTAGAAAAACAAAGATACAAGGAAACAAACAATTCTCTCTTCTCAGATATGTCTAGCTTTGGTCAAGCTGAAAAGCCAACAAGGACAACTGTACTCAAGTCAGTACCTTGGTGAAAGGCCAAGAGCTTTTTTTAGGTTATGACTGCATTTCTGAAAATGTCATTAGTCTTTTTGGCATAAACCACACCTAAAATGTCTTACTTACAGTTTCCAAAATGTCTAGCACTTAAGAACACTTGCAAGGCAAGTGATTCATTGGGACCAAACCCAGGTCACCATAGATACTAGGTAAATGTTACCACTGAGCAACACCCCAATCTAATCTTTTGCTTGATAAGACCGGGAAAATATCTTCATATTCAGCCCTCATTGAGACAGTTTACAAGAGTATGGCATCCCCATAGCTTCTTTCAGAAGGCAGTAGATTCAGAAAATGCTGCTTGCTTCATTTCTCGTCCATGTCTGAGGAGGCGTTGCCTTCCCACTTAACTGGAAAAGGGAATGGGAATGCAAAAATGTATCCCTCCTTGCTATTGGTCCTTGTGACCATGTTTATCAGGTGACATCCCAAATGTCAGTTTTCCATAAAAGCTGTCCTGGACAACACCATTTTAAAAGTTGTTCCTTGATCACATTAAAAAAAAAACTATATATTTTTTTATTTTTGAGATTACAATATAATTACAACATTTCCCCTTCCTTTTTCTAACCACTCCCCTATACTCCTTCTTGCTCTTTTCAAATTAATGCCCCCTCTCTCTATATATATGTACACACACACACACACACACACACACACGTAAATTCCTAATATATATGTTCCTAAAGATATAAATACAACCTGATAAGTCTGTGTACTGTTGCTGGTATGTACGTTTTCAGGGCTGACCATTTGGAATTGGGCAAACAATCGGTGTGCTATTCCTTGGGGAAGACTATTTCTCCCACTCCTGGCATTCCTTGGTTGCCTGTAGTTCTTTGTCTATATTTGAGGTCTCATGAACTTTCCCCTTTTCATGTCTATGGGTCATTATTGTTCAGGTCATCTTTAGTCAGCCATGTTGGTAAGATTCCATGGGTGTGGCTTCTCTGACACTTCTAGGAGCTATAATCTCGGGAGTAAACTTTCTGGTCCTATGGCTCTTACAGTCTTTCTGACCTCTCTTCCATAATGGTCCCTGTAGATGTATCAGTGCGGAATGGGCTCCACAACTCTATGTTTTGATTGGTTGTGGCTTTTGGCAATGATCTTCATTTGTTGAAGAGAAGTTTTCTTGATAAGGGTGAAGACTACACTTATCTATGTGAATAAGGACAAATATTTAAAATGTAGTTCAGGATCATGCTGGTTTAGTAAAGTGGTATTGGTAGGTTCTATTCTAAGATCCATGACTTCATTAACCCCATGTGATCTGATGGGAGAAATGAGAAACATATGGTAGCTCTGGTTAGGGAGGGGGTGGAAGATAGATATAGAAGGATGAAGGAGGGTAAAATAATAGTAAGAATATCAGAAAAGGTCATAAGGAATAATATTATTAATTATCTACCCAAAGATACCCATAATAAACACAAGTTGGTATATATATATATATATATATATATATATATATATATATA
>CABHPQ010173504.1:0-50939 GCA_902168405.1 Peromyscus aztecus
GAACTCACTCTGTAGGCCAGGCTGACCTCAAACTCAGAGATCCGCCTGCCTCTGCCTCCAGAGTGCTCGCATTAAAGGCATGCAACACAACCTCCCGACTGTTTTAAAGGGTAAGCAGGCCACATTTGGTGGTTGGTGATGATGTGGCTGCTGATGCGGAGTCACTGAGGGCACATGGTATTGGTGGGGTACCTGGTTCCTAACAGTGTTTTTGTATAAAGAACACCATAAAAGAATCTAATAAAAAGCTGCTAACATCATTACAGAATTTAGCAGAGTCTCACGATTCATTGAACAAAAATCAGTTGCATTTCTAAATCTAACATCAAGCAGTTGGAGAATAAGGTTTCAAACATTTCATGTGTAGCAGCAGCAAACGTGAGGTATACAGTAATACATTTAATAAAGTAGCTGAGAAACTATACCCCAAACTGCAGGATATTACTGAGAGAAATTAATGGAAACTTCATAGAAAATTGAGCATATTTGCTTTAGGTAACTTGACACTGGTAAGATGTTAATCTCCTCAAACTGAAATAAAATTAATACAATCAAACTCCAGTAAATTGATACTTTTACTTTGGAAATTGATTCTCACATGCATTTGGAGTTGCATGATAATTGTTCTGGCAGTATGGCCCGGTTTCCTCCATGTTTCTTCCTGCTTGTGTTCACCCAACAAGGGAAATCTCCCTGCTTTCTGTACACCCATCCAGGCCATGAATCCAGCAACAGCCCTCTCAAGGAATTAATCCACACGAACAGGGAAGATGGAGTTTCACAAGGATGCAGATCTATTTACATTTCTTAATGAGATTAAGAGGTGGAATTTTAAGAATGTAGCAGAGTGAACTAAGAATTCTCATGGCTTGGACATGACCTGTCGGACTGAGGAAGAATCCACCATCTTTAAGGCCGTGGAAAGCTGGGAACATCCCAGAAGGGCAACCCATTGTTCACATATCAAGGTAACTTTCTCCTGAGACACAAATGCTTAAAAATCTAAAAAAAAAAAAAAAAAAAAAAAAAAAAAAACAAAACCACAAAACCAAAAAAACCCTCATTTCACATTGCTCACTTTGGCACTAGTGTCCATTCCTGAGGATAGTTAGAAGGGTGTTTGCAAGATGAAGAGTTGCTCACATTGCCAAAATTTTCTTACAGAATCTCATCCTTAATAATTGTGGTTGCTTTCTACAACAGCAACTGCTTTCAGGGAAGGAGACCTCATTAACATTCCTGTGTCTTGCTGAGTCTCCCACAGTCCTCAGCAGCCAGCCACAATTCGAAAACAGTGGAAGGTCAAAATTCTGCATTTCCATGGACTGGATGTGCAGATCACATGGGTCGCCATTCTTGTTTCTGAAACAGAAAACCAGCCAGGATTTGCTCTCTGGTTACAGCAACTTTGCTGATAGGGCAATGGCCATTTTCTCCCGTGATCCTGTCAAGGTAGGTGTTTGTTCTCTGAAGAAATGAATGATGTACAAGGAGGCAGTTGCTATCTACGGAATTATATTTACCCTTATAGAAAAAGAAGATTCTTGAAAAAATAGCTTAATAATGTGAAGGAAATGAAAGTAAACATATACACCAAAGCCAAACTTCAAATTGATGCCAATTATTTTTAGTTTTTTTGTTTTTTGTTTTTTAGAAAAATAATGGGTTCACAGAAACTATGTGAAGATAGTAGATTTCTCCATTACCCTGCACCCATTTTCCCTTATTTCTGCCATTTTACATTAATATGGTGCATCTGTTAGAATTAATGAACCTTAGCACTAATTAAAGTGTATTCTTTCTTCAAGTTTCCTTAGCATTTACTGAATGTCCTCCATATCAGCATCTAGCTGTTGTTTATTTTAAGCTTCTGTAAATAAGACATTTTCTTGGGCTGATTTTGAGGAGTATTAATTAAGGTGTTTTCGACTGACTGCCAGTTGGGCTGTTAGTGGTGTTGTTCACGGTCCCAAGTGAGTTCTGGAAGCCTCGCTGCTCTCTTACCGTCATCCTCACTGTTTCCCCCATTTTAGTAGACAGACGCTCATGCCCTGGCACAAAGACTCTTCCCTTGAAGAGGTTATTTTACTACGGTGCTTACGCTTGCCTCCTTGTTGCTTCCGTTTAACTTCCGCATTCCCACTAAAGCCACGTGGCATACCATAAGCACGCTTTTGTAATCAATTGTTTCTAAAATTCTTGAAGAATACTATCATCAGCTACCTTCCGATCTTAACATCTTCTCTTCATGGACTGAACATCCTCAGACCATTTGACGAGTGTGTACACAGTGGATGTCCAGCTTCCTCTCGCTCAGGTTATACTTCTGTGGACACCTTTTGTGTTTCACAGTCCTTTGCTGTGTATTATACCAGGAATAATACCATATGTGGTATGTGTACCTACCATAGTAAGACTCCCGAAAAATTCTGGGAGAATGCCGTTGGTTTTGTGACTTTAGTGTAGTAAAGTCATTTCTATTTCCATTGATTCTTTTGCTTCTGGTGGTTCATACTGCTGATATATGCTGAGCTTGTTAGTAATCAAAGTTACTAAGACTTTCTAGTGGGAACACAACTCATTCTCTGCCCACACAGAGGTGTTCTGGATGTAGTGTAGCATTCTGTATAATGGCTAATCATGGTTGTTGACTTCATCTCAAGTCATCTAAAATAAAAACCACTTGGGAACTCCTGTGAAGGATTTTCTTGATCAGGTTAATTGCAAGCAGAAAGACCCACCTTCATTGGGGACCATACTTCTTGGTGGCAGCCCCCTGAAAGGACATGGGAGAAGGAAACTTGCTTCTGGCCTGTACTATGGATACTGCTCTGTATAAATAAAATGCTGATTGGCCAGTAGCCGGGCAGGAAAAGCAGAGAAGAGAATTCTGGGAATACGAAGGCTGGGTCAGATAGACAGTGCCAGCTGCCACCATGAGAAGCCACATGTAAGATACTGGTAAGCCACAAGCCATGTAACAAGGTATAGATTTATAGAAATGGGTTAATTTAAGATGTAAGAACTAGATAGCTAGAAGCCTGAACCATTAGGCCAAACAGTTTAAATAATGTAAGCGTCTGTGTGTTTATTTTATAAGTGGGCTGCCGGGGCTTGGTGGAACCGGAGAGAAAAACTCCAGCTACAGGACTGCTTGCTCTCACTCTTACTGCCAAGTCCATCTGTCCTGTGGTTACACCACTCATTGACCGATATTAGAAACAACTTCTTTGAGATTCCAGTGAAGGCTAAAGACCAACAGCTCTCGAGGAATCTGCCAGGCCTTCAGTTCCCAGACTGGAACTGCAGGGACATCCAGTCTCATGGTCTCAACTACTGAGACTTAGACTCACTAATGTAAAACAGCCATTGTTGGACAACCTGGAGCACATACAATAAGCAAGTCTAGTAAGTCTAATAAGTCACACATATATACATATATATATATTATATATATATATATTCATTCTATCAATTTTGTTCCTTTAGAGGATTCTGAATAATACATCTGTGAGATTTCTTCCATTATTAGTCACCCACACATACCATTTCAAAAAACCTTCCTATTTGTCATATGTGTTAAGGAGTATTAATTATCAGCATTCTCTCTTTTCTGACTTTAGGCCATGTAACTCATTTTAATAAACAGAACAAGAAAATGCAAGACAACAGATGTGTGAAGAGTGACGGCAACGAGGATTTGCCTTTTCTTTAACTTCCGTCAGAACCATGAGGTCACGGGTGAACAAGCACAAGCTTGTCTGATGGAAGATGAAATGTTCCACAGAATAATGGGGGCATACTATGCCAGTCAGGCAGCCCTAGTCAACCTCCAGTTGCTTGTAGACATATGAGTCTCAGCCAAGCTAAATAAAAGCATACCCCAGGTCACCAGAACTGTGAGGGCAGCCCACAACAGTGACTCATAGAATCACGAGCTAATAAATGTCCATTATTTTAAACCTCAATATTGGGATAGTGTTTCTTATACAACATAACATAATTTCAGCAATATCTAACAGGCCAGCTCTGATTTCCACCTCACACACCACAGATTTGGTGAGTCCCTGTTATGTGAAATGCCCTCAGAGGTCATGTGTTTGCATACATGGTGTCTAGCTGGAGGTGGTGCTGTTAGGGAAGGGGCTGGACATCTAGACGGTAGAGTGTCACTGGAGGAAGTGAAGTGAGTCACTGTGGAGGAAGGCATTGCTGATTATAGCCTGTCTCTGGTTCTGGTTGAATTCTGTTTTCCAGTTTATTGAGATCTGAAGAGCTCCTAATGTCATGAACTTTGCCGTGGATGCCCTACCTTGATGATACTGCTCAAACCATGAACCTAAACAAATCCTTCTCCCTTTAGTCTGCTGCTATCAGGCATTTCTTCTCAGTGACAAAAATGTAAGTCAACAGTTCCTATCTTCAGAATATCATATAGACTGTCATCAGGTAAGTAACTGTGTATGAAAAAAATGTAATACCAATTTTGTTCAGTTCTGTGTTCATCCCACTAGTAAGCACTCTACACACAGTCCACAATTTGAAAATAAAAATGCATTGAAATAAAGCAGTTGTGATTTTAACGTATTTCTGCCTTCTAATTAACCTGGTTTGTAATCTTCTTCAACATTATTCACTATTTTTCACAAGGCTGAAAGTATTTGGAAATAAATTATCTCCATAAAAAGTTGAAGCTTCTCTTAGAAGCTTAGCCAAATTGTATATATAAAGCAGATTCATTCTAGACGCACTGTGCGAAGGCTTTTTCCCTCTCAGTTTTGGCTTTTCATTTAAACTGGTATTTTTGTCCTGCCCTCCTGAGGCCAGCAATTATTGCATGCAGTCTGAAATAGACGTGCTGAAATCCTGAACGTAAAGTTTGGGGGGCTGAGGATGAAAAAGACATTTCCTGCATGATTAGTAGCAGGAAATACCAGAAATCTCATCCAAAATATCCTTTTCCCTACGGAGTTTATTGTTGCTTCTTTTTGTTTTTGTTTGGGAAAAGAAACAAATCTACCTCAGTACAATTATTTCTCACTCAATTGCTGCACTTAAAAAAGGTAAACATCCACTGAAAAATGTCCAAGACAAAAGAAAGAAAAACTAGTGAATGACCTTATGATAAGGCAGGAAATGTGGAAAGCAGGTTCAGTGGGAACCACAACTGGAGGAATGTCCCATATACCAATTACTAGCTCTGTGATTTTGGGCAATCTATTGCTCATAATTTAGGCTCATATTGCTCATAATTTTTGTTTCTTTGAATATGACATGTGCATGATAACAATGCCTAGCTTGTTATATTTTTTAAGCCCCAAAGAGATAAAATACATATAACTGATCAACCAGTAATTTTAGCTATTAAATAACATGGTGAGAATGGAATCTAATGGATACCTCCACGGAACAGGCACTGTGTTAAGGGGTTGGCTTATGTGCTGTGTTAGATTATAGCATCAAGAATGCAGACTAACTATATTTTATCATTTGTTAAAGTCAGCTTCTATTTCTGTCCCAAGATGGCTGTTGGGAATTCACTTGTAATGTCTTTGCTCACAATAAATAATCAGAAAAGGAAATGTCTCTTTTTTTCCATTTAATAAGATATCTGTCTACCTCATGTAGCCACATCTAGCTATAAGAAAGCCTGGAAAACATAATCTTTATTCTGAGTAGTGATGTGTCCAACTATAAATTTGGGATTTAATTATTGAGAGGAAATGGATATTGCAGGGATAAACTAAGATCTTGCTACAAGTGTTTAATGTATTGATTCCTCAGTGTTTGGTGTGAAATATGTATTGTAAGAGTGTATGTGACCTGAAGTAGAAACCAGAATATAGAATGTGTATTTTGATCTTACTCATTCAAATCTGTAGGTGAGGCCCAAACAATTAAGGAGAAACACCATGGAAGACCTATACCTTCTAAATTGTCTCTAGTCAGACCTGAGGGGATATTAGATTAGAAAATGACCTCTTGGTATATGATTGTTAGTACACTCTGTTTTCCTTTCCTCCTTTCTTTCGCTCTCCCCCTTCCTCACCCCTCCTCCTTCTTTCTTTCCTGTATTCCTTAACTCTTAGAGTGAGCAGCATCTACATGAAACTCAACGAAGTCCACCTTTCTATTGCCATCTAAACAAAACTTCACATTTTAAATAAAAACATTTCATGTATCTGTTAGAAACAAACCAGATTAAGCCTCCTCCTTTGATCCGTCAAGTGAGCAGATTTGAAAGGATGCGCAGGGAAAACTATAGGACAGCTAACTCCTTCCCTTAAACCGCCATGCTTTAAAATGTCTCCATTCAATGTGCTCTGATTTCAACATGACTTAAGTTTGTCTCCAAAGGCTCGTCATTGAAAGCTTATTCCTGAGTTTGAATCCTCCGTTCCCCGTAGTAGAACTGTCTGGGAAGGATTATGGGATGTCACTGTTGGAAGTGGTGTGGTGTGTCACTAGGAGCAGGCTTTGGGGTTGCAAAAGACTCTCATTCCCAGCGTGCTTGCTCTGCCTGCCACTGCTTGTCATCAGGAGTTGAGCCCTCTGTGTTCCTGACACCATTCTCCCTTGCTCCACTGTCATGGACTCGAACACTCTGAAACTGTAAGCCTAATTAGATACTTTCTTTTATAAATTGCCTTGATCATGGTGTTTCGTCACAGCAATAGAAACCCTAACTAATATATCTGTCCATTTTCCAACTTACTTTATAAACGTTGCGTGACTTCTAGTTTTTCACAGTATTAGGATGCTCAGTTGTAACAGTTCAGTTCTTTTTTTTGGGCTGGACTTTGAAAAGATGATAGTGGGAGTATTTTTCCCTTCATGAAAATTTTAGAAAAAAATGTGTTTTTCATTAAAATAAAAAAATCTTCATAGAAACAACTTATTTGTATTTCACATATAATTTGACAGCTAGTCCCTGGATTAGACAAAAGACTTCCTATAACTGACCTGCAGTTTGCTGACTGCCTTTGAGCTTTTCTCTTGAGTAATCCAGCAAAGCATAGGGCATTGGAAATAATAGAAAGTGGCGAGATTGTTTTCTAAGGACTTCAGCATCCAGTAGGCATTCAAAACTGTGGGCACAATATTCAGCTTCTCTCTGGCTCGAAGCACAAACCTCTCTCTGGACTCAAGGACACCTGCTCTCCTGGGTGAGGCAAGTATTTCCTTAGCAGCATGTGCTGTCAGTATGCATGAAAAGAGTCTTTCTTCAGACTCTGCAAATATGACACAGTTCTTGAGGTCAAGGTTGAGACTGGTGAGTTCTCCAAGGCAACACGTATTGTGATCCAAATAAACACAATTTTAATTCAATACTCATTTTTTAAAGGAACAGGCATTTTGGTTAAATTGGCTTTAGTTTTTGCCTGGGGGTTAACAAGCACACACTTAGTCAATGCATAATTATGGGTTGGTGACTATTTTGTATATAAACTCTGAGAAACGGCAGAAAATATTCACTCATGAGCACATTATACTAAATTACACTTCTTTTAAATATTTGTTAATATTTCTATAGCATACCTTTCAAAGTGCTTTTATTCCTATTCAAAGATTATGACAAAAAAATCTTATCTTTAAACAGGTGTGATTTTGTCACAGATATTTTGATTGACTAAACTAAAGAAGAAAGAAACCAGAGTTTGAGGAGAAAGATGTAATAATTCTGGCAAGAGACAGCCCAGAATGAACCTGGCTTTTGATTACACATTTGGAGTGATGTGCACATGTTAGAGATAAAATGGAAGGCTGAAAAATGAAATTCCTCAACACTACGATAGACTAGCAGACATTTCCATGGCAGGGGGAAAGGTTTGTTTGTATTCTTGGTTCATTTGCCCATGGCCGAGTAGACTTGATATTTACCTCTATTCCGCTAACAACTTGGATGAGATCAGGCTTGGGATGCTCAACTCAATGAATGTTAACAACACCGTTTTCCCTTTCAGACAATGAAATGTGGAAATAGCTCACTTTGGCATCAACAGCAATTAAGAGTATTTTCAGTGAAGAACTTAATCCAACAGTATCTGCTGTTTCAGTGATTAGTACATAATCTTAAAACCATACAGGAAGGAGCAAATGGTGCCTATTCTTCTGCTTGAAGGATGATTTTCTGGAATTCAGACTGAAAGTGAACTTAGTATCATGAGCAATGCAGGGATTGGGTCACAACTGGTCAAAGGACCAGGCTTGGAGAGGCCTTCTTGACGGCAGGAAGACAGAAAGACCAGCTGACACATAATTTATTGGTACAATATCTCTTCTCATTAGACATTTACTTTCTCACATTCCCTGTTTCTCAGGGTGCAGAAAGATATTCCCTTTTTAGTTTGCCTTCGTGTCAAAGGAAAAATCTAGTGAATCGACTTAGATTTTCTCCTAACAACCTCTATTCAGAAGCCCCGTTTGAAAATTAAATTCCTGTACTTAGTGGGTTACCAGACTGGCCTGGTCACCCATAATGTCTTCAGTTTTGAAGGACAGGTAGATTAAATCTCTGAAGAAAGCGTCTAGTTTTCTACGTTGTCTTTTAGCAGTGACCCCACGCTTAGGAAAAGGAACTGTTATGGACTCTTTGAGAATCATAATGTTCTAAGTGAGAGACACAGAGCACTGAAGTAAGAATTTGGAATTGTGGATTTTAATTATGACTCTATTGTGAATTAACTATGATCTCAGGAAGATCGTTTTCTCCTCTACATTTTTCTTATAAAGTAGGAATAATAATAAATTTAAATTATTTTATAAAGTAACTAGGCTGCATATGTGCATATATATGTCTGTGCATGTTTACATACATGTGCATATCAACTTTGAAAATATAAGAAAAGTTGACAATATTGAGGAGGGTTCTGTCTCTATTTGAGGTAGAGTATACACACATACATATGTATATGTATTTGTGTATTTGTGTATGTGCTTATGTATGTGTGATGTATATGCATTTATATAAAGATACATACACGGGAACAGTATCGCCTGCATTTCTTTCTGTCACGGCCTCTGCTCCATGGACCTAAAGCTATGACTTCATTTAAGTGATTCCATCTGGGACAAAAAGTAAAGTTGAGAAAGTAATATGCCTTCTCCATCTTCCAGACCACATCTCCCTGGAGTTCAGAGTCTGACATGCCTGGAAATAGTTTATAACATTCTACACTTCAGAAAAAATATCTTTCTTGTAACAATACAAATTCCTCTGGAAAAGGCATCTAGAGCAGTGTTCATATGTTGAGAAAACCACCTAACGAGTGGCTGAGTGGCCAGCAGAAGCCGTGCTCCGTGTTGGAAGCTCAGGCAGAGGAGCTGGCCATTGTGGCCCTGAAGGAGAGAGTGGTGAAACCCTTTAGACCAGTCCTGGAGACGCAGCAGGAAAACAAACAAAAACAACAAACCGTTATGGGCTCTCAGAAAGAACTTTTATAAACACGGATTGCAAAAGGCATTTCCAGCAGCTAGGACCTCTGTCCCACTGGCGGTCTCTTCCTGTGCACTTCCATTTCCTGCTCTGAGAGCAATAAGAGGGTCCATTCCAAAGACACACTCCAAAGGGCAGGAGTTGTGTGTAGACCACCAATGAAACCTTTAACGGAAGGCCAGGCTGTCGACCATCTGGACTTGCAGTTTGTCTGATGTTCCATGCTGGTGTGGGTAGTTCATAGAAGTGTATAGTGAAGACAGTGAACATTCAGGAGCATGTCTGTCCCCCAGTAGAAAGGAAACACACTGTGGAAGAAGGGAAAACGAGAACGGAATGCAGAAATGTTTGAGTCATCATCACGTATCCTGAATGGTTCTCTGTGGAGTTCATGCAATCAGCCACCTGTGGTGCTGCCTAGGCCCCACACAGACCTGCAGAAAAGGCCTTGGCTCCAGAATGCAGCTCTGGTATGATCTGCCCACCCAGAACGTATAAATTATGTTTACAACTTAATAAGTGAGGAAGGAATAAAGCTGAAATTCTAACGTGCGGCATTTTCCCAGCTGCTAGCCTAGGCCAGGGCTAACACAGCTTCATAGCTGACACATACCCTTTGAATAAAGGGAGGGGACTCAAGAGGCAGGCAACAGTACCAATCAAGAAACACTAATGGAAACATTGTTCAGCAGGACAGACATTTCAGACTTTCTGAAAGACCAGTAAAATTCTTCTCCACATGCAAACACACACACACACACACACACACACACAGAGTAAAGTTGAGGTAGTAATATTTAGCATACTGGGGTATAGCTTGTACCATTCTATATTTAACACACACATACTCACATATACACTCATTCACACACTTCCATACATACATGCACACACACAGTAAAGTTGAGGTAGTAATATTTAGCATGCTGGGGTATAGTTTGTACCATTCTATATTTAACACACACATACTCACATATACACTCATTCACACACTTCCATACATACATACATACACACACACACACACACACACACACACACACACACAGAGTAAAGTTGAGGTAGTAATATTTAGCATGCAGGGGTATAGTTTGTACCATTCTATATTTAACACACACACACTCACAAATACACTCATTCACACACTTACATACACCATACACACACACACACACACACACACACACACACACACACACACACACACACAGAGTTTGGTTAGTTAGTTTTAAGACAGGAATCTCACTTTATACCCCAAACTGGTCTTGAATTCATATGATCCTCCTGTATCAGCCACTCACGTTCTGGGATTCTAGGCATGAGTCACCATGTCAGGCTGTAGCTGAGCATCCTACAGGGCCTTCCGTGCACTTTGATCAGTTGTGAGTTTCTTCGTTAGCCACTGTTCATGACACAAACAGACTTCTCTGATGCAGTCTGAGAGGTTCACTAATCTCTGGATAGAGTGATGTAGACTCAGAGGATGGCTTGGCAGAATAACAGTAGAAGATTCACCTCTGGCACCAGTGAGCTTCCTAGACACTTGCTCTTGGCCAGATTTAGAATACCTGGCATGTACTTTATTCCTGCAGAGTGGACCTTAAATCCAATCAGAAAGTGGTTGGTTATCCCTGCCACATCTCTGTCACTATTACATCCATGTGATTGTCTTGCCATGCCACACTTTGCTATAATTCACAGGTTTCGCTGTTGGGTAACACTATTGATGAACAATTTGTTCCAGCAGGCTACCTGACAATTTCCTGTACTATGAAATCTAGAGACCAACTATCAATTAATTTCTCCATGTACTGTGACCAAAGTGTTGGTATCTCCATCGATAGGGTATTACTATAAAGATGTGGTGGGAAACCAAAATCATTGGCAACAGCCTTTATTGTTTTATTTTGGACATCCCGAGGATACTCTTGATCAACAACTCAAGGGGAGGTATCTCGCTCCCAGCAACCTATGGTTTCTGGGAAGATCACTATCCACAGTGTAGAGTCTATCCCTGGAGATAACTGATTCTCTCATTCTCTGCAGCTGTTGACCACCACAAGATTTTTATCTAGGGGTGGGACCACGTAGAATTTCTCCCATTTGCATTAGCGTGTTGGCTGGTATTGTCATTAGGCCAATTTTGTTCCGGCAACCATATTGTTGAGAGATCATGGGAGCATTTTCTCCATAAATCCTTCTCCCTTCCACACAAGGTAAAAGAAGATACAGGTATAGGGGAGGACTTTCTGAATAAGAATCCATTTGCCCAGAATTAAGGCCAACAATTGACAAATGGGATCTTATAAAACTAAGAAGATCCTTATAGCAAAGAAAATAATCAACTAAGTGAAGTACAAACCCACAGTGGGAGAGAATTGTTGCCAGTTACACAGCTGACAGAGGATGACTGTCTCGAATGTATAAAGAACCCATTAAGAGAGTCAAGCAAACAAAGTAGCCCATAAAAATTGTCTGTGGATCAGAACACAGAGTTCTCAAAAGAAATACAAATTTTTAAGAAATATCTTAAAAAGTGTTCAACATTCTTTGCAGTTAGGAAAATGCGAATTAGACTACTTTGAGATTTCATCTTTCCTCAGTCAGAAAGGCTACAATCAAGAAAGCCATTGGCAACAAGTGCTGGGGAGGATGTAGGGGGAAGGAAAGTCTCTTTCACTGTGGGTGGGAACGCAATCTGCTGGAGCCAATCTGGAAGTCAGTGTAGAGAAAATGAAATCTACCACGCGACCCAGATCTACCACTCCTTGGCATATGCCCAATGGAAATGACACCCTGCTCTACAAATACTTTTCAGACTTGATCATTGCTACTTCATTCACAATATCTGGGAAATGTCCTTCAACTTATGGATGCATAACAAAAATGTAGTAGATGTACACAATGAAATCCTATCCAGCCATAAAAATACTGAAATCAAGAACTTTGCAGGTAAATGTATGGAAACAGAAGATAAACAGTGGAGAGGTAACCCAGACCCAGAAAGAAAAATGGAACCTGCTGTCTCTTACTTGTGATTCCTAGTTCTGAATCTTTAGATGTAAGAATATAATCTAGAGTAACATCAGAAACCAAGAAAGTAAAAAGGGCCTAAGATGGAGGAAGGAGCCCTAGAGAGATGAATTCATGCCTACTGCTATAAACCTAACTAACTACCCATGGCTGGTGATGTCATGGACCCGAGAGAAGAATGTACTACTGCCGCTCTCCTAAACCAGTGTACTTCCAAAGTTCTTTCTTAATACTTATCCTTATACCCACAAGTAAGTATAGCTCTTCCCCCTCATCAAAGAAGTTTCCTTTTGCAGCAGACAGAGGCCATCACAGAAACCCAGAACTGGTCAACACAAAGAAAACAACTGACCTTGAGTAAAACCAAGAAAACCAGGATGTCTGTTATGAGAGAGTGCCTTTTCTATGTGCTAGGGAAGCTATATCCATGAATTCTCAGCAATGTGGTTGAATAATTAAGACTAACACATTGCCAACTCCAGCTGACACTCCAATGAAGAAGGGAGAACTCTTACAAGGCCTCCCATAGGTAAAGAGCTATAGGCAATTAGTGGTTACTGAACGAGTGAAATTCAGTCTTCTCTGGGGATGAACCCTCTGATAGGTTTTCCAATTCCAAGTGCTTAGGTCTATACACGTAAGTAACACTAAATGGACTTATCAGGTTGATATATTGTATTATATATAATTAAAGAAGAGATCATTATTTGAGAGGGAATGGGGGTACAGAAGGAGTTAGGGAGTAGAAAGGAAGGGGTGGTCATCATGTAAACATTCATGCATGGATATCTCAAAACAATATTTAATTAAAAAATAAGACAAAGATTGACTGTTCTTACTGGCCATTGCTTGTCAATGCCTGCAACAAACAAACTGGCCACTTGCTCAAGGGGAGAGGACTGTTGTTGTCTCCTGATGCTGTCATCCACAGCTTGATGACTCTCAGAATACTGCACAGAACAAGGGTAGACAGTGTCTGTGTTCAGAAACTTGCAGAACGTTCAAAGACCCCCCAAAAAAACTGTCTCCTAATATACTCTTCTCTTTCCATATTGTCTCGGCTTCTGTCACTCCACGGGCAAACTCTGATCAATCTAATGTACGAAATCTGGGACCAGATCTGCTCAGCTGTTCCTACATAGATTGTAGTGTTGGTAGTCATCAAAATGAAATGAGACAGGCAAAGACAATCGAGTCTGAAAACATTTAGTTAAATAATACCCCGTCATATAGTGACCGTTACCAGAGAATATACATTTCTAACATTCTTCATGCCATTTTCTTTTTGAAGCTGATTTCACCAACGAAAAGCAGCTTTTGACAGGCCAGTAATTAAACATGTGGCATGATCAGGGGTAAAATAGATGAAGTACTTACGATAACCACCTCAGGGGAGCAGCTTTCTTGAGCTAGCAGCAGGTGACCTTCGGCTGGGGTGAAGATCCTCAACAAGAATGTTAGCCGCACACAAAATAGCACAATTCCCTAAACGAGTTTCCTAACTGCACAACAGCTGCCCCGAGCCAAGGCTCACAGGGGGCACTTGGCTTTGTCACCGTCACCCTTCCTTCTACCCTGACATGTGTTCAGTACGAGACAACACAGCCTCGCTGGTCCCTGCGGGTGACTGGTGCATCCTCTTTTAGCATACCCACACGAGGTTTGCTCTCTCTCAGTCATTTGAAAACCCCTGTGACTTCCTGAGCCACTAACCAGAGCTTAGTAAGTTCCTGGTCTGTAATCTTTTAATTGTTTGTTTTTTTGTTGTTTGAGACAAGGTTTCTCTGGGTAGCCTCAGCTGCCCCGGAACTCACTCACTCTGTAGACCAGGCTGGCCTTGAACTCACAGAGATCCAGTTGCCTCTGCCTCCAAAATGCTGGAATTAAAGGCATGCACCACCACAGCCCAGTGACAGGACAGCCAGAGATGCTACACAGAGAAATCTTGTCTAGAAAAATCAATCAATCAATCAATCAATCAATCAATCAATCCATGTGGGGTGGTGGAACTTTCTTCATTATATCTGGTCTACTTTTGGGCCTAGAGACAATGTCTGATTATGGTCTGTGCCATACCAACATCTGTGGGAACTCCACAGGATTGTCTAAAGCACACCTTCCATATACAGACCCCACCCCCGAGTTCCTGAAATTCTCTACTTCTGTCCTAGGCTGAGGCTTGGAGAATTCTGGGATTTTGTCATCTTCATACAGACTACCCATGGCTAAACTCTGGGACACTTTGGCTTCAGCTGCTATGATCATGGGATTTAGAGGGTGGCAAGTTTCAAGCATTTTTCCCCCTCAGGGAGCCATAATGATACATTACTCTGTCATTTAATGTCCGTTCTTCTTCCTTCATTCTAAGTAAATATATTTTCATAAAGCAAATGTTGTGAGCCATGTATATGTTATTTCACCTTTGCTTAAAGCTCTTGAAATATATACCAAACTCATGGGAGTACATAGGAGTTGGAGATGTCTCTAGTGAATGAATCATGAAAAACTACAAGTGAATACTGTTGTATAACTATTTCATCTGAATTGGAGTGCTGATTCCTGAGTAAAGAGAGGCTTGTAATATTCAAGGATGTGGTACTTACTAGGCGTAGGGATCCCAGACAGTTAGAAGATTTATGAGGGCTCTCTCCAAGGTTATAAGTGGAGTAAGCAATGACTTGGGGAGACAACACTCTTCCATTACACTTACTGTAAGTTTGTTCAGGAAGCTTAGGGATTTAGTTATCGTGTGTCGATACCCATCCTGGGGTGGATTTATTCATATTGCAACTGTCTTTGAGTCACGCCATGCTCCTGTAAGTAACACCTTAGCTATACTTCTGTAAATAACCCCAATAAACTCACTGGTTCACTAATCTAGATTTAGGCACGACTACTTTTGTTTCTCATTGGTGTCCTACCCGGGGTGAACTGACTTTTGTTCACATATCCCAGAAAAAGTAACGTAATAGCCACCTAAAGGGAAAATTATAGTGAGCAAATATTTGGGTCATTCATTCATTTATGCACTTTGTTAACCCATATTTATTGTCCCCAGGGTGTTAGATCACCTCACCAACCTTTCCTCATGATCTACTTTTCTCCATAACTGTGCTCCTTCAGTACCACAGATACGCTAAGTAACTTTTTATGGAAATTAACCCATTAGTGTATCCTAAGCCATTCATATTGCCTAAGTATTTTTGCTCATGTGGAGGTGATATCACTCACCTTGATGGATGCAATATTGCTGAAAATGTTGGACAAATGGTCAGATAAAGTTTTGTCTTTAGAACCCTGACAGTTCAGTGGATAGAGGGCTGCAGAAATGGACTATATGTGGTAGATGAGTGAAGTACTAGCATTAGGAAAGTACCAGCTAGCTTTTCCACCCAGAGGAATGGTTTCCCAGCCCACACATCCAGGAAAGGTCTTCTCAACCACTGACTGGTGGATACCACCCACAGTGGAGTAACTGGAACATACATTTAAGTCATTTTGAGCCAGGTGGCCTTCGAATAGTTTCAAAATAAAAAATTCCAAGACTAGGGATATATCTCCGTGGTAGAAAGAGTGCTTAACATGGACAAAGTTCTGAGTTTGGTTCTCTAGCCCTGCCTAGCCCCAAACAACAAATGCCGATACTAACAATGAAATGGCTAATTTCCATCTGAGTTTCTTCATGATGCTTGGAAGACAGATGCTTAATATCTTTAAAATTCTAAGTGGTGGCCTGAAGAGGCCAGCAAGTACAGAAGGCTGCTGGAAGAAAAGCCTGTACTCCCACTGAGAGATGATCAAAAGTCTCAGATTCTTCAAAACCAGATGTGAACTGTTTTGTTTGCAAGGTTAGCCTGGGTCCACTTTAAACTGGGTAGTGCTCATGAGATCCTTGGCTGGAGGGCAGGACATCTGTGCAGGAAGAACAAGAGGTCGACCGGTGAAGAGGAAGCCAAGTTAGAGTCCTTCCTGAATGGGGGGCTGGATCCAGACTGCCAGCAGAAGAGTCAGGAAGTCAAACATGTGCACGAGAGGCTTTCAGCAGCTGCTGTGGCCAGAGGAAGCCAGGACCACCAGCCAACGGCAGTGCGGACCGGTGGGAATCACCCTGCCTTTCCTTTTATCCCCCTTCCTTCTACAGCCCAGTGAGGAGAAGGAAGAAAGAGAAGTCAAAAAGATAAAACAACACACAGGTACTTTTCTCAAGAGCCCAGCATGCTATCATAGGCTCAAATTGGAGGGAAAACATTCCACCTACCATAACTTTTGGAGACTTTCAGAATCTTTTCCCTAACTCTTGAGTGCATTAATTGCTATGGTGTTTTTGTGTTTTGTGTTTTGTTTTTTGTTTTTTAAATTCTAGAATTGACTAGAAAAATACTTCTATTTCAGAGTAGGTGTTAAACCACAAAACTTGCTCCAAGATCTTATCACTGGTATGAAAAATATGTTTAGTTCTGAACACACTGTGTGGGGGAAACATAAGATTCCTCCTGATGGTCCCCATCAGGCCAGTGTATCCATCGTAGCTGTAGATGAGAGACCACATTGATAGCCAGCAGACCTACACTAGCTTCTGCTGGGGTATGAGTAGAGTGACCCTTTGCTTCAGAAGAGGGGGTGAGAGCGACTGGACCAACAGGATATATTGAAAAGACTCACCTGCCGCTAATGGGAGGAGACTGAGGATGGGTCAGTTGGTAAGACGTTTTGATACTCTGCACTCACATAAAAGCTGGGCATGGCGGCATGAGTATGCAAGCCCAGCGTTTAGGGTGGAGAGGGACAGAGACAAAGCAGTTCCCTTAAACTTATTGGCCAATCAGTTGAACCAATTGGCCGGCCGAGCTTCAGGATCAGATCATGGCAGTTTCTAAAAAATAAATAAATAATAAATAAATAAATAAATAAATAAATAAAAAATAAAAAGGTAAACGAGTGACTGAGGAAGACACTCAACAGGAACCTCTGGCATCTAGTCATGTTCGCATATGTACACACGCGCACACACACACATACACACCACACACACACACACACACACACACACACACCAAACACTAGAAGCTAAAGGGGGACTGGTTTTTACAAAGCAAGGCATAGAGACAGTATGCATGGAGGCATCAGAGCATGTACTGGCTGACTGCTGGCTTACACTATGATACAGACCAAACACTCCCTCCAGACTGTTCTAGAACCTGGGTAATGCCCCTGAGATCAGCTGATTCTTTGGGTCTCTTTCAAGGCCTCGCCAATTCTCTGCTCTCCCACTCCAAATTCTGTCTTACAGAGTCGAGCATAAAACCAACAGAAACTGAAGCATGGTCCTTAAAGTGATTCCCTAAAGGGACTATGTAGTTAATTATGTAACGGTGATTTATAAAGCTCTTTGGGCAGTTTTTATTTTGTCCCTCGGCATCTAGAGAGGAGGAACACCTGAGGAAGATCAGAGCAGTTAGAGGCAAATAGTTTCACATTTCCCAAACTATTGGGATGGTAATTAAGTACAGTTGTGTTGGTGTCCCCAAACACTGAGCATATAGTTCATGTGCAAGACACCCAGATGTAATGCTTATAAAAAGAGCAGGAAGCATTTCCCTCCAAAGATGACTTGACTCCAACAGTCATTTTACTGTGGTCGTTGCTGTTATGATCATGCTTTCTCTCACACACTCGATCAGCTGTGGTTCCATGCATGTGGAATGGAAAACCAAGGACTTGCTTGTATGGTCATGTATTTATGACACTGTGGTTCCAGTTTTGTTCCAATGACCACGTACCTCCGGAAGTCGAGTTCGCAGTGTATTAAAATGCACATGGAAACAGCAGCATCTGCTTTTGCTTTCTGGAATGTTTCTGTAATGCACCCATCAGCATATTTGCTCTCTTGTGCTTTGCATTAGGCTTCTGCATGGGACACATCTCTCTCCATGTACTCATGAAAATCTCTATGCACTCACTGTGAGCTCTGCATTGAGTGCTTTAAGAATGACTTTACTAGTAGGCTTTCCTCCTCTGATGCGATTTGTGTCTTCTTACACTACCCTTTACAAAGTGTGTCTGCAAAGTTTGTACTATCACACATCCCATTAGGTTTTTTTTTTTTGGTTTCTTGAGACAGAGTTTCTCTGTGTAGCTTTGCGCCTCTCCTGGAACTCACTCTGTAGCCCAGGCTGACCCCAAACTCACAAAGATCCACCTGGCTCTGCCTCCCGAGTGCTGGGATTAAAGGCATGCACCACCACCGCCCGGCTGGTTTTGATCTTGTTAGTATCTACCCCAATGGCAATTGTGACACCTCCTGAGCAGACCCTGTGATGCCCACATCTCTTCTCTGTTGCCATGGTTGGACTTTAGTAATCCAATTTCCCTGTAATCCTCACTTCCTGCAAGGGCTGTAATATTCTCCTTGTAATTTTGAACATATATCTTCTGGAAAGAAGTAGCCACATAGTCTCTCTGGGGACTAGACTTCTTTTTCTAGTTACTTTAAAAAGAAAATAGACATGATAACCATTTTTCCCCCATTTTGGATACAAGGGATGGGATACTATAGTTTAAGATGCACAGTTTTGTGATTCACATTTTTACCTGTTGCCAGAAACACTAAGACACATTAGACTCCTTTAAGCTTTTCCTTACAAAGTGTATATTTACTACCCAGAGATGCAAATGGTTAGGAGAGTGCAATTAGAGCCTATGGCAGTTGGGAGAGGCTTCCAGATGAGATAGATGTCAGATGCCTGCCCACAGGTGGTCATGACCTGAGCCACACTCTGGTGTGATCAGGCCATTTCTAGTCTTCCTCTGATGAAACAAAGTTGGATTATACCATCGTGAGGATATTCTCTAGTCAGTCTATAGCAAATTTGATTAGAAATCAACCAGCTCAGGGGTTACTTAGCTAACCAAGGCTGCAAATACAACCTAGATGACCACTTAATTTTGTAAGAAGAGTTTAATTAGAACACAAATATGCTTATTGACTTACATATTGTCTGTGGCTATTTTGGCTGCCACAATGACAATATTGACTAAATTTATGAGTGTCTTAAAGCCTAAAATATTTACTGTAAGGTTACTTGGAGAAAGTTTGCTGACCTATAAACTACAACATCACATCGAGAATGAAATGTCCTTAGGCATTTAAGAGACTAATCAACAAACCTGCAGGTAAACCTGTGACTACACATCATGAAAGTGTAGATACTACCGATAGAACTATTGCTTAGTCAGATCCCGGGTTACATTGAATTATCTCAGTATGTTAGAAGCCTCTCATGCTGCCTCCCAGCCATCCGTTTCCCTGGGAGTACAACACTGATACTTTATAGTACGGATGTGCACAGTATGTGCTTAATCGGTGAATACCTTTATTTATTCAACATATGCTTAGAAAAATGCCTCCAGTTATTGGTGAAATTATTAAGGCCACTCCACGTAGTTAAAAGGGAGGTTTATTTAGTGGCGTAACTTACAAGTGAAGGGATAGTTTACAGGGTCTGGGGAAGACGTAGCACAGTCTGGCGGTGTGCTCTGGAGAACTCTGCTCGGTCTACCTCTAGCGTCCAGGGTCCAGGAACCAAGAGAGGGCGGTGCATCCGGATCCCAGGTCTTCAGGGCCCTCTCTTGGCCCCGCCTTGTAGGCGTGACAGTTACCGAAGCCTCAATGGGGGTTGGAACTTCCAGATCAAAGCTGGAATGGCTATCCACTACATCCAGTATTAAGCAGCTAAACCACTCGTCTGGAAGGGAAAAGGCACAAAGAAAAGAATGTCTGCTTTATAACATTTTCTGTTTCTGTGGTATGAGTGTACTTACCAGGCTCGATTTCATGGTGCCAACTTGTCACCTCTGACCGGCACCGTTAGGAAGAGCAGCTAACGTTGTTTATGTCAGAGCACGTGAGTCACCTCTGTATATCATCAAGGTACGAGATTGAGGGTGCTTGTGTGTGGCTTATTCTCATTTCTTTTTGGTATTTCATTATGGGATTGTACCATCATACCATGATGTTTTATTGGTTATGTTACTGATAAGCATATATGGGTAATTTTTACTTTGTGTCTTCTATGAGTAATGCTGGCTTTGTCATTTCGTATCAGTCTTTGGGTAAGCATATGCAGGTGTATCAGTTAGGCATATCCTTGGAAGTGAAAGAGGAGAGTCATAGATGTGAGTTTGCCCAGCTTTAGGACAGACTGTCAGAAAACCTTATGCAGGTCTGAGAGCCTCATTACTCCACATTCTTGCCCAAACTTGGGACTTTCAATCATTTAGCCATTTAAAAAATTTGTGTCGTGTTACATTTGTCTTAAATTTTATTCTCCTTGATCACCAGTAGATTGTTTTCAGATGTTTTTCAGTTATTTGACACTTCCTTCTTTTTCCTTTTTTCCTTTATTTCCTGTATTTGCAGCATTGTGTTTTTAAAAGACATGCTGTGAGTACAAGTGGTTTTTATTGTTGTGTGCACCCATTGAAATGGTCTTTTAGGAGTGTTTGGATTACCTCTTTTTATTACCTTAGTAGTATATTTGGAAACATAGAAAGTTTGTATTTATGAAAATCCAAATCTTATAATTTTATTTATGGATTTTGGTTTATATATTGTGTTAAACAAATCTTTCCTCTAAGACCATCTAAAAGCTTTGGCAGTTTACATTTCTGCCTATGATATCCATGTAATTTATTTATGTGTAAGGTATGAAGATGGGATCCAGATTTTTGCCACTTATTAAAATAACCACTCTTTCCCATGGTACCAAAATGTTATCTTTATAAAACATTAGGTGACATATGTGTAGGATCTGTTTCTGGACTCTCTTTTCTTTCCCAAGCCCACGTGTTTTCCCTGTGCTAACCCCACACCTTCACTATCTTAATCACACAGCCTACGACAGGTTTTCTGTCTGCAAGTGTAAGCACCCCAGCTTTGCCTTCCTTTCAAGATGGCTGCTTGGCTATTTTTGGCTCTTCACATCTGTCACTTTGGACAAAAATAACTGCTAGGATTTTGGTATGGATTTCACACATTTATGGATCAAGTTGGGGATAACAGAATTATTTAAAGTATTGTATTTGTCTTACTTTCAATATTTAATTTTAGTAGTAAGAGTGGAAGCCTTGCCTTACCAGATTTTCTCATAGCATATGACATTTTAGATACTATTTGAAAAGATATCTTAAAAATTCAACTACTTGTTGCTAACATATAGAGATAGAACTGATACTTGACCCATATGCCTTTTCATTCTTTCTTGTCTTGTCATGTTGTCTAGATCTTCACTAAAATTTGCATAGAAGTGATAATAGTAGCAATTCTTATCCTGCACTCAAGTAAAAGGGAATTGCTTTAGTATTTTACCATTGGGTCCTTTCGACTGATTGGAATCTCTTCCTCTCTCCTCCATACGGACACGAACTGAGACAAACCAAATCTTCATTAAACACACACAGCATTCAGTGTGCTTTTATTCACCTATCCAGGACACACTCATTTAGGTTCATCTAATGTTTCAAAGGTTAAGGGATTTTCACATTAAGAACACAGACTTGTCTTTTTGATAGAAAAGAATTGTAATCTGCGTCTCCATGAAACTTCTGGAGCTATAAGTTCTGCTTTCAGTGGAACTTACTACCTGTTGTTCTAAATGAGTAAAACAGATTCCTGGGAGGACCACTAAGTTGTAGGGTGCACCATGTCAGAATCTGTGCTATTTTGAGTCCTCTGTGAACGTAGAAATCAATATGCTGTAAAAAGCTTTCTATACATTTATTTGCCCTCCAAAATGCTACTAAATTACTTGCAAGTATTATTTTGTACCATTCAAATACTCTCTAGTAAAATACTGGACTTCTAGTTCATGATTCAAAGCACATATTACAATGTCTGGCTCTGGGTCTTACAGGAGGAAGAAAACGTGTATTGTAGCAGCTTGCCTCTAAGATGCCCATTGCTCAACTCTCTTCCTGGTACTCACATATTTGTTTACACTCCTGTAGTGTTGCTTGGCAGAATCACACAACAAAATGGTTATTTCTGGAATAAAAAAATATAACTTGAGACTCCCAAGCTAGGTTGTAAAGGATATGAGGTTTTTACTTTCCTCTGCCTCATATCACTTACTCCAGGCAAAGCTATGGTAGCATGAAGACATGCAAACAGCTCTGAAGGAAGGTTCCCATGGTGATGACCTGCAGTATCTTGCCATAGCCAGCATCGGACTCCCAGGCATGTGAGTAACTACGCTGGAGGCAGGTCCTCAAGTTTCCATCCTACTGTCAGCTGATCCAGCTCCAGTTCTCACCTTGACTGCATTGTCAAGAGAGACAATTTCAGTCTAGGTCTTATTTCTGCTTTCTATATAGCATAGGGTGGAAAACTGATAAGAAACAGGCATTTAATTAATGTGGGAAGATCTAGACTATAGCATTGGCAAGTCCTCCTCACTACATCTTAACCTAGTAACAGACGTCACCTTGGGAGATAGAGAAGTATTCTAGCTTTAGCCACTTTTCCCTTCTTGTAAAGTCACTAGGGCCATCAGGAGGCTTCTCTTTCAAAGGCCCCAACTCCCCAAACCATTAACATATTAATTTGAGTATTAGTTCTCCAACACACAAGCTTTTGAAGGACACATCCAAAAGCTAGTCAGAAGCAAGCCAGTAGCATTGAGGTAAGTTGCTTTCAGATTCTTTACCTACATAAAATTACTGAATGATTTTATATATATATATATATATATATATATATATATATATATATACTGTTGATTTAGGTTGTTTTAGGATAATTTTATACACAAAAATAGACAAGTCCCACCTTCAAGAGATTAGTGCTGAACTTGATCATAAGCAACAGCATTGAATTCAAGAAACACACCACAGACAGTGACAGCTGTGTTTTGCCTTTGGAAAAGTCTGACAAGACACGGTTGTTGACATCCTTGTCATACAATGGACAGAGGCAATGGCACCAAGACAATTCTCAAAACAAAAGAGGCGAGAAGGACTAAATCCTTTGTTTCCCTAGCTTAAGCAGGCCTGAACAAAAAAAGAAATTCCTCATTTTGACAGAGACCAAGAGTTTGAGAAGTAGATAGGAACTCTGCATTCCATAAAATTACCTTCCTCACTGCAAGGATTACCAATAATACTTGATTTTAATTCCTTTATAATTACTCAGACAACATCATAGTAAATAATACAATATAAACAAATAAGTTGTTTTCACAAAATAAGTAGCCCATACGTCACATAGAGAATAATTATCAGTCGTTAAGCTATTGCAAGTAGGAAATAAAGTTTTTGAGACTGTTAGTGAAGATTTAGCTTCATCAGAACTGATGAAGTTGTGTTCGCCTTACAGCCTGCCTCTTAAGGAGTTCAGTGTTATCAAGCTGATCCTAACTTCCTGAAGCGCATGAGAGAATATTTGAAAGCAGCTGGTCCAACATATTTTTAAGTCTCTGGAAATCTTTTCACACTCCAAAGGCCACATGTCATCTAGGAACTATTCATTTCACTGAAGCTATTCTAGAAACATATATCCTAGTTCACGCATGAGAGACTCCAGCTGAATTTCCCTCAACAATTGGTTGAGTGAAAATGTGAACTTCATGTCACCAATGTAGGGCAAATAAATACTTAAAACCTGGAGCTACAAATACAAAATTTCCTTTCCTTTGTTATAAAAATTGCATATATTTCCCACTTGAAAAAATATTCACAAGGTCACAGGCTGGAGTACAGACAGACCAGCATAAGGTTACCATTAGAAGTCAGTAAAAAAGATTTCATTTTAGAGACTTGACAACAGGTCATTAAAAGCTAAGCTCTTTAAATGCATTCAGAATCAATAATGTGTGTGGCATATGATGACTCTTGAGTGCATAAACGAACGAGATAGTATTTTTTTGTTTGTTTGTGTGTGTGTGTGTTTTTACCTTTTCAGGACACATGGTTAAATAACCTTACCTGCTATTTCTAAAGTCAATGAGAGAATACAAATGTGGTCTCAGAAAGTGATATTTCTTCTCTTTTGGATTAAGAGCTTGGGGGTTCTGGCCTCCACAAGTCAGGATTTGTGTTGGTTTTTCTGAATTCTGTTCAGTACCTTCCCCCTCCTTTGTGCTTTTACAGTTGTTTACTACCGATGTGGAAAGTTGAAGTTCGAGTTCTCATTTAATTAGCAGCTTTGTTGGGAGGCTTGTCCATTTCTGACCACTTTCTTATTATTATGCCAAGAACACATTAATTTGTAGGGGAAATTAATTTGGCAATGGGATCTAGTCTATTTCAGGAAATTGAGGAATGAGGAAGCCTAGAACAGTTGTTTAACTTTAGGATGTATCATAATAAACTGCGCAGGGTTATTCAATCAGCTTAATTCCTAGGATGCTAATAAATACGCACATACATACACAATTTACATATATCATAAAATGTATGAAATGCACCAAGGACTGAGAACCACTAGATGGTATGGAAGTCACCAGTCAGTGTCCTTTATTTCATACTGACTTCTAAGAACCCAGGTTTGATGCCAGAGGAAGTCTAAACAATTCCTTATATAATTCAAGAACCAAGCTGATCTCTCCTAGGAGAGAATGAGAATCAATTTCCATTGAAACCCACTGAACGGCTTTTGCAGAAGCTCTCTTAAACACTGGTAATGGCAGTCTTCAGATTTCTACTCATTTGAGATGACCCTGTCCTAATAGAAGGACTCCTAAGCCTGCAAAGTTCTACCTGAATCATCCTTGTTAGAAAATTCATTTGAAATGATTCTGCAGCTGCATGGGTAATAGGCATCGAGAAAGGAGTGAGTTCTTCCACTCAGCCCTGCAAATTGCTTCATCTCCACAAATGTTGTTTTGTGATTTGGGTCACATGAGCTGCCATATGCTTTCCCGAAGGAGGTATAAGGTAGGCTGTTTCACAAAGCCCATCAATTAATTATCTACCCTACCTTTCCTCCCTCTCTTGAATTCTGACTAGAACTTGGATTTCCAATGGTTGACTAATAAGCAATAGACAATAACTTTTATCTTTTATTATAATGTTTTTGGAAACATTAAGAATTAGTTGGAAGCAATGACAAAACCCCACCCAATCATGCCTCCTCTGTCCTCGACAACACCATCAGGATGCTTCTGCTGGCAGAGGAGTAATATAGGCCTCAGACCAGCTTAGACTTCTGCTAATAGAATGGCTTCATGGGTTTTGTTTCATTGTTTGAGAGGCACAGCTTCCATTCAGCTTCTTCATTAATACCCTGGATGACAGATGAAATAACAAAGCTCTGCTGGCAATGAGCACAGGAGTTTCTGCAGGATTGGTCCTGGGAGCATGTGCATTGTTTCTGGGCAACCACTGCACCGGAGGTCTATAAAGTATGAAGACAGAATCAGGAAAGGTATCGCTGCACACATGCCAGTACCTCAGCATGCAGATCAGGTCTTGTTCTTTGTCTTAGGAGTTCTGTGCAGGTTTGTCTGCTGTCTCAAACAAACGAACACGAAGCACACGTACACTTTCCAAATGAAAACTCCGACTTTGCCAGGCAACAGAGCCACTCAGGTATCAGATCCAGAGGCCTGGAATTTCAGGTTAGGAATTTTTTTGCATAAGCCGGGAGAGATACGCTATCTTTAAGACCTTGGAGAGCAGGTAAAAAGTGGTGACAAGGGGGAGGGGACCCTAAACTGGAGCAGGGTCTGTGCTGGAAGTATCCCGAGAGCAGCAGGAGTCATCCCAAGTAGGACATGAATACAAAGCCCAGATGGTCCTGTTGGGCAGATGCCAGGGGAGATAGCTGGATGTCAGAGATGGCAGCAAGGGGTCGGGGTTGGGCGGGGGGATAAGACTGGCTTGCTGTTTCTGGAATTCCTCTGGTCAGCTGCAGAGGATGAGGCTCTTGTTCTGGGTGACATCTACTCGACACCATATAATTCTCTCTCCTAATGCTGCTCTCCCACATCAGCAGACACCTGGAGATTAAAAGCATGGAGTGCACATTCAGATCAGTTATTTTTAAATTTCATCTTCCGAACTGGATGTTCACTTGGTATAGGGAAAACAGTATGAATTATGCAAATCTCTTAAGAAGAGTTCTAGCTAAAAATCCTGCTTTGCAGTAGCCAATATGGAAACCATATAAATATGAAATCATGTGCCTAAGGTTTTTACATTCTGTCGTTTTCAAATGTGATAATTCAAAGTGACAAAGTGGGACAGTCACCAGAGCAGGGGTTACAATTCTGGGGTTCTAATTTTGTTCCAGCACAGGTGTAAACTTAAGCAAACATTAGAGGTTTTTAGACCATATTCCATATTTTCTAAGAGATGACTAACTCATATCAGCTAGTAGACATTTGGCAGGAAGCAAATGTGATAATGTGTGGAAATCACTTCACATCTTTCAAAATCTTTATAGTAGATTCCTTCCAACCTTAAGTTTTTATGATTGTAAAGACGTTAGGGGCTAGCTGGGTAGTTCAAGAGGTAGAAAGAGCCGCTCTGAAGGCCTCTGATCTGAACTCAGATCCCGATTACCCACACACGAAGCTGGCTATGGCGGCCCATACCTGTAATGCAGTGCTGGGAAAGGGATCCCAGCTCTGGCTCAAATCAGTGAGTTCCAGGTTCAGTGAGAGGGGTCTCAAAAATATAAGATGGGCAGTGATCAGAGAGAATACTTAAAATCAAATCATAGCTTCCACAATTGTAACAGTGTACACACACACACACACACACACACACACACACACACACACACACACAGAGGAAGTCGAGGCAGATCATTACATCATTATTTTACGGAAGTCCTTGTTTCACCATCGTATAAGCAATGGACTTGTGGTGACCTCCTGCATAGGTGGTTGAGGAGAGCATCCCTGCTTTCTATTAACTTACCTTACAGTAGCAAGATAACAACCAAATAGAGTGGGCAATGTTACGGGAATCGGGTTAGTGGTGCCAGTGCGCTATCCAATCGAAAGGAGCATTTGGTCCGAGAGGTGAAGTGTATTTTCAGCTGGCCGGCATGGATCAATGAGCTTGGAGGACCCGGAAGGAGAGGGAAAGAGTGGCCTAGAGGAGAATAGGCAGGGCGAGAAATGGTATTTCCTTCTGGGAGTCAGAAGGGACAGTGGCGGGTGCATTGTGGTGGTGGTAACTGTCTCAGGTTCTTGTGTTTTGTTCGTTAGTTTTATAATAATAAACATAAAAGAAATCGTAATCAGGACACCTCCCGTTAGCCTCCCCAGCATCCTCCTCTTCTCCCATTTAACCTTGTTCTTGATTTACCAGTTAAATACGTTTGAGTCAGATTAGTGTCCCATTTGTTTTTATAATTGCTTCAGATCTTTTCACTGGTATGTTTAATGACTGCTTTGGGAACCAAATCCATCCTGACCTGTTGGCAGAGTTTTCCTGTCCTGGAAGTGCTCCCAAATAACCACTCAGAGTCTTGATATTAATTATAAATCCTCAACCAATAGCCCAGGCTTCTTACTAGCTAACTCTTACACTTAAATTAACCCATAGTTCTTATCTATGCTTTGCCACGTGGCTTGTAGCTCGTTACCTCATTTTCTACATGTCCTGTTTCCTCTTTGTCTGCTGGCATCTCCTCTTCTTATTCCCACCATTCTCAGTTTGGCTTTCCTGCCTAACTTTATACAGTTCAGCTCTTGGCCAGTCAGCTTCTTTATTAAACCTATCACAGAGACAAATCTTCACAGGGTACCAAAGGATTATTCCACAGCACTAATCCAATCAGGATTGCCAGAGCTCGGGCTCCTTTCTCTGTTTGGCTTCATGCTACAGGGTGAGCACCACAACCACCATGAGAGATGCCGGAGCTACTTACCATCACCCAGAAGGAAACAGCACCAAGATATAGATCCCGGTGACACACTTTAGGTCCACAGTAAAATAACACTCCCATCTCCCCAGGCCACAGGCATTTTTTTAATTCTACCCCCACCCAATGCCCTCAACTGCATGGGATTTAAGTTTCTCTTTCCTGTAACCTATTTACAGATAGGATCAGAACATTAGAAATGGAAGGTTTCTTCTGCCTGTGCACATCTACAAACAGTGTTTATTCATTTATTTTTTCCTATTGATAATCTGTCTTTGAAATACTGTTTATGCTTTACTGACAATTTTTTAATTCATTTCATTATTTGTTTAACATTAGATAAGTGCCTACTTAGTGACCAAAGGTTGTAATGCAATGAAGAAAAGGGGCAAGAAGCATCATATTCCCTGCTTGGTTCTGGTATGGGAGACTTGGTAGCTAACCTCAGAGAGCTCAGAGCATTCTGACAGGGTCCCAAAGAGCTGACTAGAGGCCATCTTTATACACACAGAAATAATACCTATAACAAGTGAACTGATTTTTATATTTTTAGGAAATGAAAGAAACTTTCTAAGTGGAAAGAGATAAAGCCTGCATATAGTATCAGGAGGGCTTTAGGGAGACTTTTCCATAGGAAGGAGACTTACATTTGACCTTGAAAAATAGACTTTGGATAAGAAGGGGGAGTCACAAGAAAGCAGAGAGGTGAGAGAAATATGTTTTGGTCATAAAATTAGATGTGCTAACATATTTCAGGCAAAGGTGTAAATTTGGGAACAGCGATATTTTTCTTTGCCTTGCAGAATGCCAGTACACAATTCCACACTTGTTCTTTCATGCAAATGGAGTTTGTAAAAAGCCTTGTATAAGCTGTTTACCCCTCATCTGTTCACAAGGGCAGCAGGCTTCCATCTGAATGCTGTGAGGATAATTTAGCAGTGTTGGAGCCTGGTTAAGTTTGTTGAAAAGGAGTTCTACCTGTCATGTAGTCAGTCCATTTCAGCCAGGTCTTAAATCAATAAAAAAATAAGGAAACCAGGGAACCCAGGGGGACAGAAAGTCTTTGCCATGATATATAGACAAGGGTTTTCCTTAAAGAAGTGCAAACCGAAAAAAGGAAAAAGTGTTGAAAACTTAGGAAGGTTTAAGGGGTGTAAAGTACTTGCCTTGGAGCACGTTATTCTTGGACATGGGCCGTTTTCATGGTAACTGTGGTGTTTTATGTTTTCCCTAATTCATTGCTGATTTTATTTTATGACTTTTAGTCAGGGAAATGCCACATACAAAATACACTGAAGAAAATTTCCAATTATAAATTTTAAATACACAAGGCAAAATAAATATGTTCATCTCTTGGTGCCCTGAGTGCTGTGAAAAGCTGGTTCCACAGCGGAGTGCAGCATCTTTGAACAGGGAGAAGGCAGAGGAGAGGGCGCTTGGCTTCCCCTGACGACAAGTGTTGAAATGAGGTTTAATTAGAACACGTTATAATGCACATGTCATTAACACAAAGTGCCTTAGGGACTCCTCTGCCATACCAGAATTCAGTGGTGGTTCCACAGCAGCTGGAATGCCCCAGGTTCCTTCTTGAGATGACATTTTTTTTTTTTTTTTTGTGAGCACATTAAATGCAACACGCCTGTAGTGTCCTTGACACCTAGTGTTATTTCTCCCTCTGCATTCCTGCGCTGTGAGGGACCACTGGGCACCTGGACTGATGATGTTCGCATCTCCCTGGAGGTTGCTTTGCTGCAGGCTCTTGGGTGGTGCCTCCTGGTTTCTCCTCCAGCCTAGCCACAGCTCTGATTAAGCTTCTCTCTTGGCTGTGAGTCTTTCGGTCTGTACTTTGCAGATTATTCGCTTTTGCTCCCAATGTGGCTCATGAGAGCAGTTGAAGGCCAGTTGTGCAGATCACTCCGCTAGCCATCACGCTGTTTCAGGGGATTGAAATGGGTGTCTCTTTATGGACCAGCAACTCTGATTTAATCCTGAGGTGGGGAAAGAATGAATGTCTTCTGTTCTGGCAAATATTTTATTCCTTTTACTTACATAGAATTTGTCACCACTAAAATTCATGAGTGACATTTTGTTTTAGAAAGCAGTATTTGTTGATATAATCTCCCTAAACTGTATCAATAGAAGGCCCAAAGCAGAGGACCTCACACAATCTTGGTATTTTCATTTCTTTATCTTGAAATGATACACTTTAGAATTGTAGTTGTCACTTCATTAAAATATATTATATAATGGTATTAAATGGAACTTTTTACAAAATTCATCTATATACTAAAAGAAACAGCTTTCTGTGTTAGCAGAAAATAGTTTAATTGGCCAAGAGGCTCGATGTTATTGGCTCTCCAATTTGATTGTAGGCATCTCTACTCTTATACATGTAAATAATTCTTATGAGGAACCCAGTGCCTCCCATGCCTGCATATTAAAACACCTGTGGGCCTTCCTAAATGCAATGCATTTCAAGAGGCCTAGGTTAGGACCTGGGAGCCCATACCTTTGATAAACCACTGGGTGTTCTAACACTACAGAAAGACTAGGTTGCAAGGCTCTGGATTCTACAGTTTAGAACATGACTTCATTTATATGTTTAGGATCTGAAGAAAGCACTGTCTAGCACATAGTCTCTGTTTAATATAGACTAGTTGAATTGGGTGATAAGTTAACAAATGTTAACAATTTGACCAGGAGAATTATTTATTCTATTAAAAATTTAAGGCTACATGGAAATAAAGAGAAGGTATCAGAGTGTTTTATTGCTACAGCGCTTTGAATGGTACTGTGTCAGGATGCTGACGTATTTCACTACATTCAACACCGAGATGTTGAAGACAACTACATACTATCATCTGTGCTAGGTATTACAGGGACAGTCATGTCTGCAAAGAATGGAATTTGTGCTTCTGTTTCTGGAAACTTATATTATTTGGAAAATAATATAAATACAATTGTCACATTTGTTGTTAGGATCTATCTTTCCATCATGGCTCATTAGTTATAACTACTCACCCAACACCAACACCATATGTGATTTTGCTTGTTGGGAGCTTGTTGTAGCAGAAAAGGCAAGATTCTTATTTTTATTTCTACTGTGGTGTGTGTGTGTGTGTGTGTGCTCAAACACACAAGCCACGCAAGAGTGGGCTCCTGTGTCAAATGTACTGGAGCTGGAGTCACAGGGTATTGTGAACCATCTGATGCAGGTGCTGAGAACTGAATTTGGGTCCTTTAGAAGTGCAATATACACTCTTAAGTGCTGAGCCATCTCTCCAGCTCCATCAGAAGCTGCTTTTGGTGGGTGGGCTCAAAGCCCCAAACTTTCTGTTAACATATGAATGTGATGATTGTGCCAGAGAGACATTTACAAAGTCAAAACTGTTGAACTGTGACCTTTGATGTACAATAAGCCATGCCATATTTTCAATAGGTGATGGTGAATCTATTGGCGAGTCTAATAAGGGCCATTAAAAACTATGGTTTATAGAGTACTTACAATTTCCTAACTAGTTTGTAAGAATTGTTTTCTCAGAGCTGATCTTTGGCATTAGATAACCAATTGGTGTGCTCTTTCCTGGAGAAGAATATTTCTCTTGTTCTCTGCCTTACTTAGTTGCTTGTCATTATTTGTGTAGGGTTGAGGCCTTGGGAGCTTTTCTTAGACAGGGTCTTGGGGAAAGAGAGGCATTAGGGGATGGCCTGGATCCAGCCCAGATATGCTCTATGGTTATATGTTTTCCATCCACCCCTCACCCTGTTTGTGGAGATTGACCAAGTGGCTGTATTTTCGGTTTGCTTTTGTTTTTGTGCACGTCTATTATTTTCATACCCATACATATAAGTAATATTATGTGGACTGAGCAAGTTATATTTAGGAATATATTTATATATGCATATATGAATGAAATAACAGTTACTAAAAAGGAAGCCACGAATTTGAAAGAGAACAAGGAAGGGTAAATGGGAGGGTTTGAGAGGAGGAAAGGAAAGGGAGAAATGTAATTAGATAATAATCTCAAAAAGTTTTCTTCTAAAAAGACAAAAATAAAGAATTGTTTATCTCATTTAGTTCTCTCAGACTTAGTCCTCTTAGACTTTGCTGCAGAGAAGGCATGATAGATGTTCTTCCTTTGCTTTCTTTTCAAAAAGTACAAGGAGCTGAGACTTGAAGATAAATTATCTTGCTCTGCATCATATTGCTTAGAGGACAGTGGACCCATGATATAAACACAAGCAGACCCTTCTAGATGAAATTCTCTTGTTTCCCAGTACATGATGCTCTAAGAGATGGTAAACAAATGTGATGGAGACCCCAAAGATCAGTAGACCATAAATGAGAGATGAGAGTAAGCCTTAAGTTAAGTTGGTGATATTTCAGTATGACAGAATGAAAATATAAAGAGCTATAATGGCCTAACACTGAAAAGACAGTGGCTTTAACGTTTTCAACTTAGATGCATAAGAAAATGATGGTGCAGGAGCTGGGGAGATGGCTTAGTCTTTGAATTGCTTGCTGGCCAAGCATGAAGATCCATGTAAAAGCTGAGCATAACAAACATGCCTCTAATTCCAGCACTGGGGAGAGACAGGGGCAGATCCTGAGGGCTTTCTGGCCAGCCATTCTAAGCAAACAGCAAGCTCCAAATACAATGAGAGACCTGTCTAAAGAGTTAATACAGAACATGACAGGGAAAAACATCTGATGTTGACCTCTGGCCTATATATGAGTGTGTATGGGCACACATACTCTCTCACACACACATGCTTACACACGTATACACCCTCATGTAAGCATAAAACACACACACACACACACACACACGATGGCACAACATTCACATTAATAGAAAGTCAAAATGGAAATAAAAGGGCTCCTTGGGTTTATTAATTAAAAAAATTATACCATTCATCAGACAGTTGGAAATCAAGTTTTTCAATTCCAGAAAAGCAGGTTAAGGCTAAAAATACTGACTTTAGAGTGACCACACATTTAAAGTACAACAGCTCACAACTACACTAGGTTTGGAGAGCAAATGTGATTAGGAGTTTAAAGTGTACAAATTGCTGTCGTGCATCTCATAAGGCAAAATAAAAACTTTTGTAGTCATTGTCAGCATTTAATATCCTTAATTTTTCCTTCCATCAAGTGGAATTCTGTACTGCTGAGGATATGCTGTATACAATTACTAGAGTTTTGAAATATATTGTGATAAAAGGCTAATTAAATCAAACATTAGAAAAATTTCTAACGAAGATGGTGGGTCATTACTCGGTAAAATGAATACAGTGTAATTTTTTGAAAAATGCATCCTAACTAAGTGATATAAACTTTCCTTGAATGGTGTCCACAAGCACAGCATGTATGACTGCCCTTCATCAGTTGGATCTGACCCATGGATGTTAACATGGCTGGACTACATTCAGATCCTCTTCTGTGAGGCTGAGCACGAATGTCCTCTTCTGCAAAATGAAGGTTAAAACAATTTTTACCCTCCAGAGTATGGGAGAAATTGACTTAATACATGTAATTCTCTTGACATAATATCTTTTTTTTTTTTTTTTTTTGGTTTTTCGAGACAGGGTTTCTCTGTGTAGTTTTGGTGCCTGTCCTGGGTCCCACTCTGTAGACCAGGTTGGCCTCGAACTCACAGAGATTCACCTGGCTCTGCCTCCCGAGTGCTGGGATTAAAGGCATGCACCACCACCACCACCACCACCTGACCTTGACATATCTTTTATGAAAAATATGGGATCTGAGATTTATTGAACACTTGTAATCTGACAAAAATTATTTTTAATAGGAACTTATGAAATGTTGGTTATCATATCTAACACCAATAGTCTTAGGGAAAGAACTGTTTTACTCTAAGAATATTTCTGTCCAAATAATCATACATTTTAGAAGAAAATGGTCATTCCAGTATGTGTGCTGTCTTATTTTTTTATCTGTATGCAGATTCTTAATTCATTTAACCTTGACAAAACTTAAAGTGAATCTAGGATAATATTTAATAGCAGGTTTATTGAATGTTAAAATTTAGAATAAATATTTCCCCTAAATGGTACAATAATATTCATAATCAAAATGCTAAAATGCCTTCTTGTATTGTGATAATCTAAAAAATGAAAATTTATGAATTGTAAGTTCAGTCTTTTATAAGAATTATAATTATTTTCATTCTATTTTTACCCTAGAAAATTAAATGCTATTCAAAAATCTTCCTCATTCTAACCTCTAGAGGAAAATCTGGAGATGTTCTAACACTCTTCACACCTCCTCTGGCAAATTCCAGCAACTAGACAATGCCTTGAGAGCCTGAAGTTCAGCGTGGAAATTTCTGTGACTCCGGACTCCAACCTTCTGCTGGCAGGTTCTCTATACATTCTAGTATGTCTACAGAGAGGTGTTTTCCTAGGACAGGAACACTCATTTTCCCATTTTTTAATAACCAGGATTTGTTTTCTGTTCCTTTAGTTATTTCAGAATAATTTTAATTTCATAAAATTTAACTAGTCCATGAAGAAAGGAGACCAAAGTGCCACTTCCTCTAAGTACTCATAGTGTAATAATTAAAGCTATTTATTATAATCAGAAGTGGGATATCGAAACCATATGGTAGGTCTGTCTTAAAGATTCATAATTGTATCCAATAGTGCCACATTGCTTATATGTGTTTCATGGTGGGAAAACACACATCTTGACTAACTGTGTATAATGGTTTCTTTTCCCCCCTAATTTTATCATACCTGTCTTTTAAAAAACTAACAGCCATCATGCTTAAACAAGGCCTTTAGAAGGGGAAATCTTATGGGACCCCACTCCCAAACAAAGAACTACTGGTACTAGTAACTATGAAGAGTGGGAGAATTAGTCTCCCCTAAGGTAAGCCCCTAATTGGTTATCTAATACCAAGTGGTCAACTCTGAAATCATATACATACAAGCAGCACTAAACAGATTCAAGCAGGTTTTATTTATATGGTTATGCACATATATATGTACATATGCATATGTACACATAAATATGTCAATAGTAATTTTTTGAAGGCCATGAAAAAAAAGGCAGCCATCATAACACATATGAAGTCAAATCTCACTGATTTTTGACCTGCTCTTCGCAGGATGATGAGTCATAAAAACTCTTTATATCTTTGTATACCTAGTGGCAACTTGTATATTTCTATAGTATATACACACCTCTATATTCATTTGTAAAGCTACTAAAAATCACAAGATACAGAAAGAAACCAATTACAGTCATACTGATGAATAAAGAAAATGCAGCATAGACACATAAGAAGCACATCTTTTCATTTACAACATAGATAAAGAACACTGCATTTGTCCTCTCAATTAACTCAATAAGAAAAGGACAGACACTTCATAAATCCATGTGTGTGAGGTATATAAGACAGCACAATTCACAGAAGCAGAGAAGGGAATGTGGATTGCCAGAGAAAAAGAGTCAAGGAGGGGCAAATGGAGAACTGGTCTTTTTTAAGCATAAAACTATTGTGTGAAGTGAATAAATTCTAGACCTTCTGTAAAAAATAGTCTATGCAGTTAACAATATAGCTGTACATGTAAACAATACAGCTACACACACACACACACACACACAGGTACACATGGTGTGCTAGTTAAATCAAACTTAACTTTAATCATTTCTACCTATAATAATGTGGCACTATTGGATAAAGCAAATCTATTATATATATTTTTAAAGTGTGTTACATTAAGAATTGTTACCAAAGAGAAATTGATAAAAATAATGTACTCCTCCAACCAACCAACCAACCAACCAATCAAGAAACCATAGAAAACCTGCAAAAACATAAGATGTTTTTAAAAAGACAGATATAATTTTTTCTTAGGTGCAGTGACAATATTATAGATATGTGCTTAAGTTTAAAACAGCAAAATGTATACATTAAATCTCAACATGTTAGTTAAAACCCAATAACGTCAAAACAGCAAAACAACCAGGAAGCTACTTAAAAAAAATTCATGTTCAGGATATTCAATACATCAACCAAGTTTTCGGTCTATATAACAATCTGAATGTTCATATTATAATATTACTGTACAAGCATTCTGTTCATTGCCAGTACAAATTTCTATGTATCTGAATCTATGTGGGCATTTCTTTGATTATGATGTGAACTACAGCAGGTTAAAAAAAAGTAACAAAAACACATTTGATAAAGTCCTTGCAGGAAAAAGTCGATTGATGGTGGCACTTACGCCATGGGACACATTACCACATAGGGGCTATAAAAACCAAATGTCTCAAGAACTACAGTTAGCCTAAGTGCACTAAAAAGCCAGGTGTCAATCACGGGGGTGTGGTGGCTTGGAGAAAGGCCACTCGCACACCACACCTGAAACACTGTAGAAACATTTGGAATCAAGTGAGCCACCTGTGTTTTGGCTATGTTTTTCTAGTCACTGACTTATAATCTGCTGCCACTTATTTTAGGGAATATGATTTATTCTTGTTTAAAATGCCATTCCTTAGCTCTACTGACCCACATCTGTTTGCCTACTTCTACTCCAGAACTGAAATAATAATTTATATCATTAAATTATATTAGGTGTTTAGAAGACAGTGATAATTTGAATTAATTCAAGGAACATATGTTGATTATAAACTACAAGCCATACACAGTCTGCCGAGCATGACATGTAGGAAAATAGCTTAGGATAATTCAATGTGACATATTATCCCAGCTGCAGCAATAAGCTCCAGGTAGACCTGTGGGGTGGGGAATTCATTCACCTGGACGGTTTAACCCATTTACACCACATATTCCTTGTCATTTCTGTGTTTTCATTTGCACAAATTATGAGTTGACAATTATACCCTTCTTAACTTTGAGACCGAGGGAGGGAAACAGGCTGGTGAGAGCAGCTACAAAAAGCCAAAAAAGTCAACAAATAGTCTTGCTTCTGAGGAACGCAAGGACTATGGAGCAAGTGGTGTACCAAGGCTTTGGTCGACAGGCCTTGAGGGTCGAGGCTCTGACTGTGAGCTGAGTTAGTGCTCTCCATGTTAGGCAGCCAGAGGCCAGTTTCAGAGGAATCTGTAGCAACTGTCAAGGTCTAAAGATGGCAAAGCCAGAGCATGCAAATCAGAGATACTCCTATACTAGCTTCGTCAACAGAAAGATGGTGATGTATTGGTGAAATTACTAAGGCCACTCCACATAGTTAAAAGGAAGATTTATTTAGTGGGTAACTTACAAATGAAGGGATAGGTAGGTGGCGGGTTCTGGAAAAGACGCAGCGCAGTCTGGCGGTGTTCTCTGGAGAACTCTCCTTGGTCTACCTCTCGCGTCCAGGTCCAGCAAACAAGAGAGCGCCTTGCATCCCGATCTCAGCTCTTCAGGGCCCTCCCTTGGCCCCGCCTTGTAGGCGTGATAGTTACGGAAGCCTTAATGGGGGTTGGAACTTCCAGACCAAAGCTGGAATGGCTACCCACTACATCAATGCTACAAAAGTCTAGCTTTGTCTCCAACAGTCAAACAACATGGTTCTGGTATATTGACATATCTAAGTGTGTGTGTGTGTGTGTGTGTGTGTGTGTGTATAACAAAAGAGCAGATTAATGGGAGTTTGCAGTTTTCGGTATGTGATGGTTTGAATGAGATTTCTCCCACAGTCACAGGTGTTTGAATATGTCTCCCAGTTGGTGGAAGTATATGAGTAGGCTTAGGAGGTATGGCCTTACTAGAGGAAGTACGTCACTTGTGGGGTGGGCTTTGAGATTTCAAAGCCACACACCTTTCCCAGTTTTCTCTCTGCTTTGTACTTACACATCAAGATGTAAGTTATCAACCTCCAGACCTAGCTGCCATGCTTGCCTGCTGCAATACTTTCTACCATAGTGGTGATGGACCATTATCTTAATCTTCTGGAAGCATAATCCCCAAATAAGCCCTTCCTTCTATAAGTTGCTTTAATCATAGTGTTTTATCACAACTAGAGAAAGTCACTAATTCCAGTCATCCACAAGAAAAAGTTACATTAGCTTTACCTAATGTCTCCAGACCCTGTTCATATTTTATTACTGGAGATCTGTGACTAACAGTGCCTATGACTAATCTTCTGCAAAGCAGGTTGAGGACAAAAGAAGTTATTAGATTCAAATGATAATGTCTTAGATTTGGTGATTATCAAAACTGAATTGCAGCAAGTAATAAGTTACAATGGATGGTGCAGTAGTGTGCCTAATGCAGCATACAGAACATATTGAGTCTTATCTCATAATCTTAACCCCAGCCCCTTGCTTCATTCCCCCTGATAAATCAACTGCTCCATTCATACTGTCCTGCATTTCCATTTCCACCACTGAGCAGTCTACTTGTAAATAAGAGTGGTAGTGTGGATTGTATGGGGCCTTGGAAATGGTGAAAATAAACAATATGTGAAGCCCTTAGGACGATGAGGTCATAGGCATTGGTAAGAGCAGCAATACTGATACAATGAGTAATTGTTTGAACCTTGTCACTCCACTCTAACAATGGCCTGCTTGTTGACCTCATACAACTAGAATCTGCCATTACTTCCTACTTTATACTCCTTAAGCATCAAGAATTACACAATATTTTTCCAAGTATCTGTTTGATCTTCTATAATAGAAATTAACAACATTTTTCCAACTAATAATATGAATTTGTACCTTCTAAGTCTCCATGTGCCATATTTAGTTAGATCAGATTGTTACATATTCCTTCTTATAAGATTCTTACCTGTTTTTCCTAGATCTAGCCTCTCTAGCCAGAGAGAGTATATCTAATTCCCTGTCAATATCTAGATTAAATTTAATTGAGGGTACTTTTCTGTAGCTCGAGTTTTCCTGCCTGGCCCACGGTCAGGATAAATCTCTTTCACCTGCCAGTCCCACAGCCACTCAGACCCAACCAAGTAAACACAGAGACTTATATTGCTTACAAACTGTATGGCCATGGCAGGCTTCTTGCTAACTGTCTTTATATCTTATATCAATCCATTTATATAAATCTATACCTTGACACATGGCTCGTGGCTTACCGGCATCTTTACAAGCTGCTTGTCCTGGTGGCGGCTGGCAGTCAGTGACTCCTTCTGCCTTCCTGTTCTTTTTATTCTCTCTGTTAGTCCCGCCTATACTTCCTGCCTAGCCACTGGCCAATCAGTGTTTTATTAGCAACACATTTGCCATACAGAACATCCCACAGAACTTTTCTCTTTATTTTTCACATATAATCAAAATCTTTAAGCGATTTCCAATCTTCCCAAGAATAAATCCAGGTTTCCTACTGTCATTGAGAGCCCTTCTGGGCCTGACCCCGGCTTACCGGTTTTGCCTCCTTGGCCAGCCTTGATGTTTGCTGTTGAAACCAGAGATTCCTGACCTACCCTCCTTGCTGTTCCAGCCAAGGAGTCACATTCTTCCACGTTTCTTTCTGCTCCCCTTTAATCAGCCAAATACATCTTTTTCCTGACGTGTGTTCAGGTTTGTGTGCCTTTTAAATGCCACTGGCGGAGACATCCATGAATGTGCCACGATGAAAGCATCAGTTGGCACTGATGTGTTCCCATCTGAAGTCATGAATCAGGCCTTTCACACCAGCAAACTTTATCCAGTCCCAGGATTTTGATATGCTCTGCTTACAGCAAGACTCACATCTACCTTCTATTGCACTCATATGGCCAATTACATGTTATCTAATGCTTTGAGGATTTAGTCTTACAGTTATTAAAGATGGAAGATTACTCATTTTTTTCTTGATATTACATTTCTATGTGTTGTCATTTAGCAAAATCATATTTGTGAATATGACTTTCCAAATAACCAAAGTAAATTCTATAAAGGTAGAATTTTATCTTTTGTTCCTTTCAATTTCTATATGTGTTACACTTGAATGATTTCATTGAAACCACCTCATATTCATTAATTGCCTCCTGGCTCCATACAGGCTGTTGTGAAACATAGGAAATAAAGCATGAACGTTTCCCTCAAAGAATTCTGTATTTGGATCAGATTATTCTGCTAACATATTACCTTCTTACCAGAAAATCTGATCAAATTACAACACAGCATGCTTTAAGGTTGAGTGATATGTTTGTGTTTAGTTTGTTTTTTAATCACATAAATGTCTTTAGTTATAGAGTCAAATCAAAGGTAAAATTGAAAAAAAAATTTACTCCCTGCTTGCTAAAGATCAAGTGTCAATAATCTGCTATCCTGCCAGCAGCTCACAGATATCTTTTTTTAAAATTTTTTTCTTTAAAAAATAAAATCCTTCACGTTCCTTTATTGGGTTAAGATTCCTCATATATACAGTAGTATATTTACTGAACAGAATGTTGTGCAGAAATCACACCCTATCAGTCTAGACATATCTTGGTCATACTTTGCATAATGATGGAGTAGTTCCACTTATAAAATTTTATACATCAAAAAGCTTTGAATTTGGTTAGGCTCAGACATTTTCTCTGTGAACAAAATATATTTTTCTTGATTCTAACCTTACCCTTCTGCACAATTCGAGATGTGACATCTTGCAAAATCCATGCAGCTCAGCAGTCTTATCTTGAATGTCTAGGCCAATATATTTATTTCTGCCCATCAGCCAGCAGCAACTTCTGCAAACCATCTGGAAGAACAATTTATCAGATCACATTCTTTTTCCTCCTGACTTGTCTAAGATAACGACTGCTGAATGAAGCATTATCCCACGTTCTTCCCAGAGGAGCCATTTTGGACTCAAACCCCAGAGGTAGTTTATTAGTTAGAAGTTTTTGGTTGGGCAACTTCACCAGACTAACAATATTTAGATGTGTAACTATTGAAAGGAGATAATGTTCAGACTGTCCTTTCTACTTGTTTGCTAGTCTTTGGGTTGCTGGATTACACAGAAAGCAACGACGCTCACAGTGCAGAATGCATCTGAGAAAGAAGCATTTAGGCAGCATCCGTGGGACATCAAGGTTGTCTATAGTGTTTATTTTTCTGAATGTGGCAATAAAGGAATACGATATGAAATCATTACTCAATTATAGATACGGTGCAATCCAATATTTGGAAAAATGGGCCAACAATTAAGAGATGAAAACATGTTGGAATTAATGTGCATTAAGCCTCAAAGATCAAATTTTATAAACACGTTTGAAAAATTGGCTGGGAGTATTTTCAATGGATCCCCAAGTTGGACTTACCTCGGACTTGATGCGTCCCCACCTGGCTTTCGATCTACTTTGCGTCTTGAAGGTGGAGGCACTGTGAGACATCAGCATCTCTGCCCATGGTTGCGTGTGTATCTGCTTCACAGTATTTTCTGTGGCACTATGGATGACTCGGTAGGAAAGATGATACAAAGTGGAAAAAACAAAAACACAGAGCCAGGACTTTTATTAATTTCTTATTGTTATATTGATATGTATGCTTACTTCCTGTACAATACGTATTTGTAATCTCACTTAGGAAATTGCACTCAGATTTTAGGTTCATGGAAATTTAGTTCACTTGAAATATTTAAGAAATTACTTTTTAATCATCCAGATAATTTTATGTAGCAGGGAAACTTTTGATTTTGATAGAACTGAAATCTTACCATTCTTCTCATTGTGTTTTTGCCTTTTGGAAGATTTGTAGTAAATTTAAGAAAAGTCGGGTGCAGTCTGATATCTCACCTCATTAAATATTCAATTATTCAATAGTTACTTATCAGCTATATTAAATAACAAAGACATGAATTTGTGCTCAAAAATAAAATAAAGTATGTGTCCTCTTGAAGAGTAACTAAGCTCACACCTCTCAATAGTAGACTGGCATTTAATAGAGGGATGTGGAGAAGAACAGGATGCTGAGATGAAGCCACATACACACAGCCAAGAAGAATGGACAGCTGAATTCAAAAACCATCAATAATTTCCAGAATTTAAAATCCTGAATCATGACATGACATTAGTGGAATTCAATGTTTCTGGTACATGGACTGCTCTCACCCGATGTGAGGTTGAACTGTTGACCTTGTATACATCCTACTTCACAAATGAGTCTGTCAGATACACTAAGACTATAGGCTGAAGATGATGCCCCAACACTTTGGAGAAACCTCAGGTGACTGTCCAGGCAGCTGGCTGTTTCTGTCAACTCACAATTTTTTTGGGAGTGTTTATTTTTGTTAGGTAATATTATTTCCTTCTTGGGTCTCTGAGGAAGTTGAAGATTAATTAGTTATAGCTGAAGATTAGTTAGTTATAGTTGAAGAATAGTTAGGATAGAAAGTGAATTAGGTACATTTTGGATTTACCAAAATAGGATAGGTAATGGAATTATTTTCTCTGAATTTGTCAAATACAAATGGACTAGACATTGTTTAGGTATTTATTGCTTGTATATATGGTATATAGTTATTGTACTTTTGTATATAGTTTTTCTTATATTAGTTACAACTTTCCTTTTTTTCTTTTTATTAAAATAGAAAAGGGGAAATATAGTGATATTTTATTTGTACTGAAATGTGATTTGTATGTTCATAAATAAAGTTGCCTGGGGGTCAGAGCTATTAGCAAGTCATAGCGAAAGCTAGGCGGTGGTGGTGCACGCCTTTAATCCCAGCACTTGGTAGGCAGAGCTAGGTAGATCTCTGTGTGTTGAAGGATACAGCCAGCATTGAAGACACACGCCTTTAATCTCAATATCAACCATAGAAGACCTGGAGGTCTGTACAGACAGGCAGTGACTAAGAGGTCATGTGGTTGGGTTTACAACCAATGAGAAGGCAGAACAGAAACTCTATAAAAAAAGGCACAGGAAGTAGGTCTCTTTTGGAGAGGTAAAGCAACAGCAACAGGAAGGGTAAGGTTTTTAGCTCTTAGCTATTGCTCTGACCTCTTGGCTTTCATCTTTGTATTGGCTTTGTGTTTCTTATTTAATAAGACGGTTGGTGACATCTACATCCTCTGTTCTCCAGGTACTCCCAGCCTGGTGAAGAAGACTTCACCCTCACAACAGACTCAACTGAGGGACAATAGTATGTTAAGAGAGAATAGAGACAGGACTGAGTGATTTCCCCAGGTGGGGTGTATGTGGAAAGAGGAACAAATCAGCACAGCAAGCAGTTCTCTGGGAAAATGTCAATAGTTCATAAGACAGTGCACTGGAAATGCTCTAATCCCATTGTATGGTGGATGTGTGGTCCACAGAAAACAGCAAAAGTCCTTTTCAGTTTCTTAACTGTTTGAGCTTCTTACAGAGTCCTCCATACTCCCTTCTCAAATGCACTGCTGGAATGCATGGTATTGTCAAGAGAATGCAAATGAGTAAGCTTTTGTACAAGGAAGACACACCCTTATATGAATTTCCATGTGGCGTTCTAGCCTGGCTGTGAGAGGCAATCCTGACCTTCACTGGAACCACACTTGGTTGATGTTCTCTGGTGTGGGAAAGTGGTTCTGAATGTAAAATTGGGCTAGGGAAATGGCTCAGTGGCTGTGATGGTTAGCTTAACTGACAACCAAAAAAACCATACAATCATCTGAAAAGAGAATCTGGCTGAGGAACTGTCTAGAGCAGGCTGCCCAGCTGGCTTGTTTCTTGGAGGACTATATTGATTGTCTAAATTTATGTGGGAAGACCCAGCCTGAAACTGTGTGCCACCATTCCCTGGCTTGTGGCCCTGGTTTAACAGCAGAGAGAGCTGGATCAGCAAGATCATGCATTCACGTGTTTCTGGTTTTGACTACGGATATGACTAGCTGCTTAAAGCTCCTACCACTGTAACCATTCTACTCCAGTGGACTGTGATCTGGAACTGTAAGTCGAAATAAACACATTTCTTACCTATTGTGGGATATTTGTACACTGTGCAAAAATGTATTGTTGTGATGGGTGTAATAAAGAGCTGAATGGCCAGCTGGGCGGTGGTGGCGCACGCCTTTAATCCCAGCACTCAGGCGGCAGAGCCAGGCGGATCTCTGTGAGTTCGAGGCCAGCCTGGGCTACAGAGTGAGTTCCAGGAAAGGCACAAAGCTACACAGAGAAACCCTGTCTCAAAAGACCAAAAAACAAAACAAAACAAAACAAAACTGAATGGCCAATAGCTAGGCAGGAGGTATGGGCGGGACTTCCAGGCAGATAGAATTCTGGGAAGAAGAAAATGGAGTCACCAGCAAGATGCAGAGGAAGCAGCATGAGGAGTTTGGAGAGATGAGGTAACGAGTCAGGTGACAGAATGCAGATGGCAATAAATGGGTTAATTTTAGTTATAAGACCTAGTGGGAGAAGCCTAAGCTAAGGTTTGGCTTTCATAATTAATAATTAGTCTCCATGTCGTGATTTGGGAACTGGTGGCCCAAACAAAAGTTTGACTACATGTACCTACTTTACTTTTTGTTGGGGAATTGTATCCGAGCAACAGAAAGAAAACTAGGACAGTGGATACAAAATGTGTACTCATATAGAAAACTGGGAGTGGCGAGATGGAGGAAGAGGTGACAGGTGGAAGAGACACTCGTCAGCCAACAGTCTTGATGAGTCAGTGAGCTACACATTCAGTAAGCAGCTGTGTCTCACAAAATAAGATGAGGAGAGCTGAGGAAGACAATGTTGACGTCTGGCTTTCACAAGCACACATGCATGCATGCACACCTAATCATGCACACGTATGTCTAACACACACAATCGCAACTAAAACAAATGCAGAAATGTCTTTGATACACAACAAGGTCTTATTATTAATAGCATATTACTCTTTCTTCTTTACACCCAGTCATAGGATTTACTGTTTAATTCTAACAGTCTTAGTTCCAGGTGGATTCTTACATTTAAAACAAGAAGTAATACAACGCCAGTAAAGCTGCCATGCTGCTTCTGGAAAGGAGTGTCAGTTCTCATGTGTACTCTCCACATTCTCGTCAAAGCACACTGAGGACAGAGATGGAGCCTCTTCCACCTTCCTGGGGAGAGTGGCTTCTTCACCTTAGAGGGGAACAATCAGTGAATGTGTGTTACTTGCCCTTCCTTCACATGTACATGACAGGGAAGAGGAGAATACTGTGTAATTTTGTTAATCACATGTTCTACTAAGTAAACAAAGAATACTTTAGCATAGATTTTATTTAAAGTCATCACCTTTCATAATTATTTCATTCGGCATCATAATTTTCTAATTAGGCAGTGTAATTACAGATTGAAAATCCTATAATCACATGTATTTAGGTTAATTATGAAAACCATTAATTACTGTTGAACTACTGGAATGGTAACCTGTGCAGATGAAATGCATCTCAAAAAGCAATTCAGGTTTCAGGAAGATGCCATCCAAAAATTTGAAGTATTACTTGGGTTGATATATGCATTGCATCAAAGCAATAAAACACATTTAACTTTTTAGTGTTCAAGCAAATTCAATTAGTATTCATTTCATGTTGACTTCAAGATGCTGACAAAATTATGTTTGGATGAATTTATGATTCATAATTTATGTCTATCCACAGAAGTGCAATAAATGCCTTGGGAAAGAACTAACCAGTGTAGCACGAATCTTAAAAGGTCTTATTAATAAAATCAAACCCAGAGCCAGGTATTGGGGTGAATGCTGGAAGATCAGAGAGGCAGAACAGGCCACAGCTACCTCACCTTGCCAATTCCTCAGCTGATCCTGTTTCCTCAGACTGGATGCCTCTTAGCTGAACTGTGCTGTTCAAAAGCCTAAAAGTTTAACCAGGCTCTAGTTCTTTGTCCTCAACCCTTAAATACCTTTCTGCTTCCTGCCATCACTTCCTAGGATTAAAGGCTCTTGTTACCATGCCTAGCTGTTTCCAGTGTGGCTTTGAACTCACAGAGATCCAGATGGCTCTCTGCCTCTGGAATGCTAGGATTAAAGGCGTGTATGCCACCATTTTCTGGCCTCTATGTCTGGTGGCCATTCTGTTCTCTGACCCCAGATAAGTTTATTAGGGTGCACAATATTTTGGGGAACACAATATCACCACAAACCAGCATATACATAATAGCTGAATGTGAATGTTTCCTACTGGAAAGCAATGGAGACAAACTAAGATATTCACAAGTTATACTTTATTTGCAAAAATAAACCTGAAATCATTTGCTTATTTGAAAATATCTTTGCCATCGATAATGTAAAAGATACTCAGGCTTGGGTGGGTAGCTTAGTAGTAGAATTCTTGCTTAGCATGCTTAAGGCTCTGGGTCAATTTCCAGCACCATAACAATAGAAAGAAAGACAGACAGGCAGGCAGGCAAACAGAAAGAGAGAAAGAAGGAAAGAAAGAAAGAAAGAAAGAAAGAAAGAAAGAAAGAAAGAAAGAAAGGAAGGAAGGAAGGAAGGAAGGAAGGAAGAAAGGAAGAAAGGAAGGAAGAAAGGAAGAAAGGAAGAAAAAGAAAAGAAGGAAAACTCACATTTACAAAGCAATATATAAATTTCAGGAATCTATTATTTGTCTTTATTTTGTTTGCGACTAAAATGTACACTAGGCCTTTTGTACTTTCATCAAACTCAGCAAAAAGAATAGTGTAACCTCCATTCCTAGAAAAAGACCTTAATATTTATATTCTAATACTGTCCTTATGAAAAAATTCAACTCTCAGTCAATTACTATGAGTATATATATATATATATATATATATATATATGAGAATATTAAACAGAGCAAACATAAACTTTGATTTGAGTTATACTTGTTGCATGCATTTGGGTAGCAACAAATGCATTTTATAGTTTATTTAGGTCATTGAATATACAGATAAAATGAGGATTCATCGAAAAATACATAATTTGGAAATTTAAACTAAATTCAACCATTGTAAACTTAAAATTAATGTACTCATCAAGCTTCAGGTGTGAGGTAAAGGTAATGTTTTATGAGTCCTTCAGCTGAGAGTTGAAGTTATAGTGCATTATCTATTATCTAGTTTCAGATTCTTTAGAATTAAAATGAAACAAAACAAAACACACTAAGGTTACTTTGTATTGTGGGAATTCGTTCCACCCATGGCTTTGGGGTACAAGCCCTAGGGTGTGGCCATTTGTCTGCATATGTGACCCTTAAGAGCAGAGGAAGAGGAGTCGTGCACCCTCTGTTGGGTGGTCAGAGAGCAGACAGTGGGTTTCCATAACCACTGGGCGGAATGGAGGACAACAGACAGCTGGGCAAGTGGCAGTGTTTATGTTGTTCTGTAGCTATGAGTTTATTACCCCCTTTGTAGATCTTAATAAATTCTTGATATCCTTTAACAGACTCTGGTGGCTTTGAGTAACAACTTCGCAAAGTTTTCCATAACAATTTGGCTTTTGCTTACCTTAAAAACAATGGAGAGTGGGAGCTAGATAGCTTTGTGAGGAAAGCGCTTATCTCACAGGTATCCAGGACCTGGGCTTGGATCCCCAGCACTCATACAAAAAGCTTGTAACTGTGTCTAACTGAAGTACTGCAGACAGAGATCTCAGGAGCTTACTGACTAGCAAGAATAGCCAAAACAGCAAGCTACAGATTCCGTAAGAGCATTGCATTCACTGGTGCAACGGGGGGCATGATTATGAGATATCTGACTGGATTTGAGGCCTGCCTCATAGGAAGGGACCAACGCTTGCTACTGTAGTTAAAGGCCCTAGAGGAGAATCTACTATTATTGTATTTTTATTTTTTCTTTCTTTATTTTAGCTCCTTCAACTTAATTTTTTCTGTTTTTTATTGAAAATAGATTTTTAAAAATTGCTGGGCGGTGGTGGCACACATCTTTAATCTCAGCACTTGGGAGCCAGAGCCACCAGATCTCTGTGAGTTTGAGGCTAGCCTGGTCCACAGAGAGAGATCCAGGACAGGCACCAAAGCTACACAGAGAAACCCTGTCTCAAAAAAACCAAAAAAGAAAGAAAGAAAGAAAGAAAGAAAGAAAGAAAGAAAGAAAGAAAGAAAGAAAGAAAGAAAGAAAGAAGGAAGGAAGGAAGGAAGGAAGGAAGGAAGGAAGGAAGGAAGGAAGGAAGGAAGGAAGGAAGGAAGGAAGGAAGGAAAGAAAGAAAGAAAAGATTTTTAAAAATTGTACAATTTATTTTGCTTATGATTTCCCCTCTTCCAACTCCTGTGACATTGTATCCACTTCCCCATTCAACCAAATCAACACCATTTCTTTATTTCTCTCATTAAGAAACAAAAAGTATATAAAATAATAATAAACAAACAAGCCAAAATAGAACAAGACAAACAAACAAAAGAAAAAGAGCCAAGAAAAAGGCACAAGAAACACATATAGGTTCAGAGACACACACATTTTCAAACACAAAAATCCCATGAAAACACAAAATCTGATACCATACTACACATAAAAGACATGTAAAGGAAATAAAAAATAAACAAACAAACAAAGCCCTAACAAAGCATTATGAGGCAACCCTTCTCTCACAAAAACAGAAATTGCCATTGAATTCATCCTGCATTGGCCATCTACTGGTGGTCATGGGCCTGGCTATAAGAGTGGTTTGAATAGCTGGTAAGATTCCATTAGAGAACACTAATTTTCCCTTTGCAAGCAGTTATCAAGTGAAGATAGCTTCTGGGTTAGGGATGGGGGCTTATGTACAATTCTCTCTCGTCTCTGGGACCTCATAAGGTTTAGACTCATGTAGGTAGGCCCTATGCATGCGGCCACAGTCTCTGTGAGCTCATATGTGCGTTGGTCCTGCTGTGCATAGAAGGCCTTGTTTCCTTGGTGTCCTCCATCCCCTCCACCTCTTGCAATCTTTTCACTTCTTCTGTAGGGTTCCCTGAGCTCTGAGGGGAGGTATTTGATAGAGACATCCCATTTAGGATTGAGTGCTCCATTGTCTTATTCTCTGCATATTGTTCAGTTGAGACTTCTGTATTTGTTCACATCTGCTGCAGGAAGCATCTTTAGTGATCACTGAGCAAGACAGTGATCTATGAGTATAGCAGAATGTCATTAGGAATCATTTTATTGCTTTGTTCCTTTAGTAGAACAGTAGTAGATGAAAGAAATCTAAATGGAATAACCCCATAAAAACAGGGAGACAAAGCCTCATCACCAAATGAAACTTCCAGTTCAAGAAAAGAGTTGTATCTAATCAAATTGTTGGCCAAAGGGACCCCATGGAAACCCCCAAACAACCCAGGCTGTTGCCAAGATTATTGGTTGCTCTCCACAAACTGTGGGTAAGGCCCGATCACGGAAGACAATACCTACACAACTCACCAAACACAGGAAAGTTAAGCTGGTGCTGACTGAGAGTCTTTATCTCTACTGAGTAGTATTCATAGTTCTGGAAGATACTCTTCATGCTACCAAAGGAGAAAGGTAAACACCAACCCATCTACAAACCCTGTGATTTACAATTGTGACCTGCCTGCAAGATGCACTAGTGCAGCAGTGGCACAAAGCTATGGCAGTAACCAACCAACCCAATAGCTAACTGGATTTAAGGCCCACTCCAAGATATGGAACTCTGTGCTTTTAAATGTCCATGCTATTAACTGTCTTCTAAATACATGATTATATCCATAGATTAGGGCTGCTGGCTGTCAGCTTGTCAGAAGAGCCCCTTATAGTTCGATGGTGAGCACTTATAACTGATCAAAGTTCCCCCAAATAACTGATAGTAGCATTCTTGAGCATAAATGAGGTATCTATTTTACCCCTTCAGGAATATTGCAGGAGAGGGGGTGAAAAGAATGTAAGAGCCAAAGGTAGGAGGGACGCCACCATAAGAAGCCTTCTGGATACAACCTGGCTCATGAACTCACTGTATCTGTGGTGACCTGTACAAGATTGGGCGTTTCAACATGTCAGTAGATGGGGAGGGTGGAGGAGATCATAGGCCCTTTTTAAAGATAGGGTTTTGGTAGAAAATGAAAGGGAGGGAGACAGGTAACAAGACTGAAAATGACCAAAATTCTCTATATACATGTATGAAGCTGTTAAAGAAAAAATTACAAAATAAGGTGAAAAAGTGATTGATATTAACAGCCTGACTTCAATCTTTGGCCTCCACACATACCAATGTGTGGGCAAACTGATGACCCACATCTACGTGTGCTTAGACCCTCTCCTTCCAAACAAAGGACAATGGCTTGGAATCCCAGCACTTGGAAGACAGAGGCCTGAGGGTCACACACTTGAGCCTGGCTTCAAGTATATAGTGATTCTAAACAAAGAGAAAGAAATAGAACTTATTGTCACTGCTTTGCTTAAGATTTTACTGAGAGATTGATTGACAAGAATACCTTTTGTTCCTTCCCATTCAAATGCATTTGCTGTAATGATATGCTTAATTGCATAAAATTTGGGTTGTATATTCTTACAAAATGTTCATTATTTTATATGCTACTTAATAAGTGTACAGTAAATCTCATTTTGAGTATTCAGTATTACACCTTTAATACCCAATCTGTGTGGTTATGTGTGCAATTTTTCTGCTATTTATAATGCTATATGACATTTCTAGATGTGAATCCACTGAGATTTATATTCAAAATTCTAGTGTTGTACATTCACCCTACAAACAATACTGATACATTGTTTCATATATATATATATATATATATGTGTGTGTGTGTGTGTGTGTG
>CABHPQ010173505.1:0-12614 GCA_902168405.1 Peromyscus aztecus
AATAAACTGAGAGCTCACTCCCCTTGGTTAGTGAAATTTCTATCTACTCTCATGAAATTGATTAAACACTTGGTACAGAATAGTGCTTCCAACTGTTTTTTTTTTAAATGCACCTATGGACTTATAGAGATGAATTTCTAAACAGCCTTATTAAATAAGAAACATATAGCCAAATTCAGAGGGAACAGCCAAAGAGATCAGAGAACTAGTGAAGAGCCATGACTGTCTTATCCTACCACCTCGCTGCCATCACTTCCCCCGAGAGTTTCTTCCCATCTAACCTGTGTTTTTATTGCTTTCCTGTTCTGCCTTCTCATTGGCTCTAAGCCCAGCCACATGACTTCCTCGTCACTGCCTGTCTATACAGACCTCCAGGTCTCTATAGTTGGTAATAGGATTAAAGGCTCGTGTCACCACGCTTGGCTGTGTCCTTGACCACACAGAGACTCTGCCTGCCATGTGATCGGATTAAGGGTGTGTGCTACCACCACCGGACTTCTGCTTATGGCTCACTATGTGACCTCGCTATGTGACCTCTGATCTCCAGGCAAACTTTATTTATTAACATACAAATAAAATCACATTTCAGCACAATTAAAAGATCACCACAGACTTATGAGATGGTTCAGTGGGTAAAGTGTGTGTCACACAATCTTAACAATCTGAGTTCGATCCCTAGAACCTGCATAAAGGTGGAAGGAGAGAACCAACTCCCAAAAGTTGACCTCTGACTTCCACATGTGCCCCATGTGTACACACACACACATACACACACACACACACACACACACACACACACACACACACACACACAAATAATTAAAAATAAAAAAATATCCTGAGTCTAATTACTATCAAATTACTGCCTTATGTATTTTACCTTACTTTCGTTTTTGAGAGAGTCTACGTTCCCTTCTTGTTTAGTTCTTTCTAGGCTAGAACTCACTCTGCAGACAGGTGGCCTCACTGTTGTAATAATCCTGCCTCCACCTCCTCAGTACTGGGACTGATGTCTTTTTACAAGTTGTTTTGTGTGAATTTTTGTTTTGTTTTGTTTTGTTGTTTTGTTTTGTTTTGTTTTGTTTTGAGACAGGGTCCTGACTGTCCTGGAACTTACTCTGTAGACCAGACTAGCCTCGAACTCAGAGATTTGCCTGTCCCTGCCTCCAGAGTGCTGCTGGATCTCCAGGCTTCATTTTGTATGGAATTTTAAGGGACCCAGAATAACTCAAACATTAAAAAGAAAAATTGGCTATAAGGTCCAGTTATACTGACTCTTCGTGACAGTGTGGTAGTCATACAAGAATAGATAGCTAGTGACTCTTCGTGACAGTGTGGTCGTCATACAAGAATAGATAGCTAGTGACTCTTCGTGACAGTGTGGTAGTCATACAAGAATAGATAGCTAGGGCTGGCAAGAGGCAAGAAGCTACTTGCTGCCAAGCCTGGTGGCCTGACTTTGATCCCCAGGATCCACCTGATGCAAGAAGTGACTCTCACAACTTGTCTGACTTCCACATATACTGCACCATATATAAAGTAGATAAATGTAAAAAAAAAGTTGTAAGAAAGAATAAATATCCATATCAGTGAAGTAGAAGAGCCCAGAAACCAAGCCTTCATTTAAGATTAATGGACTTTTAACAAAAGACATTCATACGGTGGTTCTGGGACACATTTTAAGGCTAGGGTGTATACACCATATATAAAATTCCACTCCAAATGTGTCAAAGAACTGAATGTAAAATCAGCACCTAGAGAGAAGAGCTTACATCATGGTAAATCTTCACACCTCAGATTTAATAAGGCTTCCCTAGATAGGACGCTAACGTCAGGAACAATGGAAGAGCAGCTGGCTGAAGTCTGTCCTATCGGAATTAACAACTTCAGCACTTAACAAGAGATACCGTCAAGAAAGTGCACTGGGCATGGTGATACATGCTTGTAGTCCTAGTGCTTAGGTGGCTGAGGCAGGAGGATCACAAGTTTGAAGCCAGCCTAGGTACCTTGAAAAGATTACCCAGAGAATGGGAAAAGTATTTACAAATCGTGCCCTTGATAGATGACATGTGTTTAATATGTGGATAGCTCATATAATTCAGGTACTAAAACCAACTCAACTAAAATGTGCAAATGATTTGAATAGACATTTCTCAATAAAAGATATATAAATGACCACCAAACATATTTTTAAATGCTTCCTGTCACTCATCAGAGGGTGTGACTCAAAACTGCAAGAGCGATACTGTATACTTGGCAGGACACAGAACCAGACACAAGTGGATGTGGAGGAACTGTGACTCTTGTGAACCACCAGTGGCTGTGTCGCGAGGTGTGTCCTTAGGTTCTCCTCCTGTACTGCTGATAGGTGTGTAAATTGCTTTTGGAAACCCACTGATTCCCTCTGGACTTAGAGTTACTGTTCCAGTCTTTGCGTGCCTAGCACATACCCAGGAGAAGTGGAAGTGCACACAGACTCTTCCTGTATGCTTGGAGCAGCTTTATTTGTAATTACAAAACTTGGGAACAGCCCAGATATCCGTCAGTGGGAATGGCTAAAACAAGTGTGGTCTATTTGTGCAATGGAATTTCAGTCAGCCATTGAAAGGAGTGAAAGATCCATTAATGCTTCTGCACACAGGAATTTTTAAAAAGCAGTGTTTAGTGAAGGAAAGCAGCCATAAAGGAACATTCAGTATATGGTTCCACTCATAAATAAGAGTCAACAAGCAACTTGATTGGGACAAAATCTAAGTAAGTAATCCAAGTAAGGCAGCCACACCCTTAATCCCAGCAGCACTCAGGAGGCAGAGGCAAGAGGGTCTCTGTGAGTCAGAGGCTAGCCTGGTCTACATAGTGAGTCCCAGTATAGCCAGTGCTCAGTAGAGACCCTGTCACCACAGAGAGAGAGAGACAGACAGAGACAGAGACAGAGACAGAGAGAGATAAAGTAGAGTTTGATTAGGGCATGGGGTCTTTCTTTCTTTCTTGTTCTTTCTTGTTCTTTCTTTCTTCCTTTCTTTCTTCCTCCCTCCCTCCCTCCCTCCCTCCCTCCCTCCCTTCCTTTTCTTAGAAGTGGTCTTATATAGCCCAGGCTGCCCTCAAACTCATTATGTAGATGAGGATGACCTTGAACTTCCTCTGATCTTCCTCTCTCCAGCTCCTGAGTGTTGGTATTACAGGTGTGTACCACCATGCCTGATATACAGAGGCTAGAACCCAGGGCCTTATATATGCCAGGCAAGCATTCAACTGAGCTACATCCTAGCCAAGGACATAGGATTCCTTCCTCTTTGATTTATTTATTATGTGTACAATGTTCTGCCTGCATGTATGCCTGCATGCCAGAAGAGGGCACCAGATCTCATTACAGATGGTTGTGAGCCACCATGTGGGTGCTGGGAATTGACCTCAGGACCTCTGGAAGGACAGCCAGTGCTCTTAACCTCGAACCATCTCTCTGGCCCAAGGATTCTTTCTTGAGGTGATAAAAATGTTCTAAAATTTGTGGTAGTTAAATTGCTACAAATCTATGCATATACTAAAAACCATAGAAGCCTGCATTTGGCATGTTTTGTATGGAAGTATGAATTCTGTTTCAATGGGGCTGGTTTTAAAATTAGAATATTTGGGCTGGTGAGGTGACTCAGCAGGTAAGGAACCCACATGATGGAAGGAGAGAACTGACTCCCACACCCTGTTCTCTGACCTCTCTACACGTGCATCATGGCATATACCCCCTCCCAAATAAATAAACAAATGTGATTTTAAAAAGTTATATATAATCACTATCAAATATAATGACAAGTAATCAGTTGTTGGTGGGTGGTGGCTCTTCTAGCCCCTGTTCTGCACTTTCCTTTGCTTCCCAAATATGAGGTTAGGAATTCTTTTGTTTTAAGACAGTATCTCGCTTTGCAGCCCTTACTTGCCTGGAACTGCTGACATGACCCAGCTGATCTCAAACTCACAGACATAAGCCTGCTTTTGCTTCCTAAGCAGTGGGATTGATTGAATGCAACCACTCCCAGCCTCCAGCCTCTTTAATAGAATGTTTTTGTTCTTTGAGAATTTCATATGTGCATACCGTGTATTTTGATCATATTCGCCCCCCTTTCCTCCCCCAACTCCTCCGGGATCCATCCCCACCTTATTTCCCAAGCTTCCAATGTTCTTGAGAGTAAGTGCCACCTCTGGCTTCTTAAGTGTCTTCCGAAAAGAGATGAAGTGGAGGTAGGTTGCAGTGAGAAATTATTTTGGTAATCCCTGCTTCAGTGCCAAGCATACAATTTACAATAAGCTTGAGGTAAAGCACCCAGAAAGCAACTACTTATGCTTCTTTCTGTGATGCACAGTCTCCAAGAAGAGCGGAGAAGCTTCCCCATGACACTCAACACTGTACTGACATTCTGATATTAGATTGCTCAAACTTTAGGCTGGGGATGGACTTGCCTAGCATATGTGAGGCCCTGGATTGAATCCCTGGGTTGAATGCCACAAAGGAAAAAAAAAAAAAAAAAAAAAAAAAAAAAAAAAAAAGCTCAGACATCTGCACTATCTGCACTTCTGAAACACGGATATTGGTTTCTGCAGGAGGCAGATAAAACATGTATGGTGATCTGTACCTGTCTGTGTACAGTCTTATCCCATGAACTTTCAGATAGTGTGCTTGAGTCCATTTTAATTCAGACATTTCATTCTAAAAACAAAATTAAAGAGCTCTTCCAGCATCTTCTTTCTGTGTGGGCAGTTTGGAGTCTTTGGTTTCTTTTGCTAATGATATAGTCAAAGCATACCTAGTATAGTGAATGGAAAAACAGGTGACAGAGTTAGGTATTGGCAAGCGTTTCCCCAGTGTTCTGTTCTGTTTTTTTCAAGACAGGGTAGGTCTCTCTGTGTAGCCCTGGCTTTCCTGCAACTCGCTCTGTAGACCAGGCTGGCCTCAAACTCACAAGACCTGCCTGCCTCTGCCTCCCTTAAAGGCAGGTGCCACCACTTCCCAGTACTTCCCCAGTTTAATATGTACACAAATCTTTAAGTATGAGTATATAAACATTAAAGGAAGCAAAATATTTCAGTGGCATGAAAATACATCAGGCTGGGTAGTAGCTCATTTGGTAGAGTGCCTGCCTAGTATACATTCATAGTGATCCCCCTGCCTTAGGCCCTTGAGTCCTAGAATTACAATTGTGAGTCAACATGCACTACTTAGATTAGCTCTTTTTTTTAAGATTTATTTTTAAAGTGTGTGTGTGTGTGTGTGTGTGTGTGTGTGTGTGTTTGAGAGAGAGAGAGAGAGAGAGAGAGAGAGAGAGAGAGATCGATCGATCCTTGGAGACCATCAGACCCTTGGAGCTTGAGTTACAAGTGTGAGCCACTTGTGAGTGCTGGAGACAGAACTTAGGTCCACTGCAGGAGCAGTGTGCCATCTTAACCGTGGAACCATCTCTTCAGCCCCTTAGGTCAGCTTTTTGAAGCTGGTTTTCATTTGGAAATAACAGGACAGCGCCATTGCTCCCTGTTATTACAAGGAGGGCCGGACTGCATACACGGCTGTCCTCCTGCCGCGCTGCTCAGCTTTGCTGTCTGTCTTTTCATCCCACCAGGTACTTTGGTAAAAGGCGCCAGTGGAACTGCAGAGGAGCATCAAACCTTGGTGAACTCCACCAGGTGCTAAGTGACATGATGATCAGAAGGTTAAAGAGTGAAGTTTTGAGCCAGCTGCCCCCTAAAGTCAGGCAGCGCATTCCCTTTGACCTGCCGCCAGCAGCAGTCAAGGTGAGGGCCTGGGTTTACCTGAAAGTCTTACTTTAAGCATTATGAATTATCCTATTAAAGACTGTATATCACGCTTCACAGAAAAGCATGCTTTCTTGAAACAGGTTTGATTAGGAGAACGTCTATTGGTTTTGTATCATTTCAGGAGATACACAAGATTTTAATTATTAAATATGTGAACAGATACAGCTCCTAGTGATTAAAAATTTTTCTATTGAATATAGGAAAAAGCACAGTTATGAAACTATTCAGTATTAAGGACTAATGTTATCTACAATGTAAGTCCCAGTAGTTAGTAAGGAATACTGTGTTTCATGTTCTCTGGATACACACACACACACACCTAAAGATGGGGCCGAGGCAATGGCTCCATGTGTGAAATGCTTGCCATGTGAGTGTGAGGACTTGACATGGGTGTCTCAGAACCCAGGTAAAACTGGTACTGTGATAGGTGCCTCTGTAATTCCAGTGCTACTGAAAGGAGATGGGACCAGAGACATGAGAGTCCCCAGGAGCTGTCAGGTCATAGCATCTCAAACAAGGGAGGAGGTGAGACCCACTCACTAGCTGTCCCTGACCCCCAACACACAAACATTCCATAGAGTACATGAATGCATGCATGCGTGTACACGCACAGAGACACATACATCACACATGAAGATTTCTTTTTGTAAGTATAAATAGCTATATTGCAGAATAACTTGAATGTAGCTCTGTTCTTGAAATCTGAAACCCTGTGGTAACGTTGCAGGATGTAATATTTAACATATCTGAAAGCCAAATGTTTATTTTCCCTGATCGTCATCTAGATTTACTTTTGGGGAGCACATTATCTATACAGTCTCTGGATGTGACTGAGTGAACAAGGATTTTTCACTGTTACATCTTATAAGTTAAATAAGTGCCTTGTAAACATTGGATGCTATGGTATTGCTTACCAAACCAAACTAGTAGGCACTCATGAAATTTAGACCAGCACCTGTGGAGCCTCCACGGGACTGAACTAGGCCCTCTGCATAAGTGAGACAGATGTGTAGCTTGATCTGCTCAAGGGGCCCCCCAGCAGTGGGATCAGGATCCATCCCTGGTGCATGAGCTGGCTTTTTGGAGCCCAGTGCCTATGATGGGACACCTTGCACAGCCTTGGGGCAGGGGGAAGGGCTTGGACCTGCCTAAACTGAATGTACCAGGCTCTACAGACTCCCCATGAGAGGCTTTATGTTCTTGTAGGTGGGAATGGAGGATAGATTGGAGGCAAGAGGCTGGAGGGGCAGGAGGAGGGAAGAGGGGGATCTGTAATTGATATGTAAAATGAATAAAAAATTTCTTAATAAAAAAAGAATGTTCTTATTTTCTTTATCTGCTATTTTAGCATTAAAGAGAAAACTGAAATGAAGAATCAATTTATGATCATATTATATTTTATGTAACTAATATTTCTTTCATCCTTATACTTGTTTTTGGTTTTTTCAAGACAGGGTTTCTCTGTGTAGTTTTGGTGCCTGTCCTGGATCTCACTCTGTAGACCAGACTGGCCTTGAACTCACAGAGATCCGCCTGGCTCTGCCTCCTGAGTGCTGGGATTAAAGGTGTGTGCCACCACCCCTGGCATCCTTATACTTGTTTAAATAATACGTCTTACTACAAAAATAAATTCCACCACCCTGTTTTCCTACATGTTCAGTTATTTTTCGCTTTATGCACTGTTTTTCAAGAGGAATTCAATTGTTTGAATTATGATGTGACATAACTTGTCGCTGGCTTCTCTCATTAGCATAGACTTGTGACCTGTCTCTGAACTGTGGTTTTAAATGAACACATTGATATCTATGGGAATTCTATAAAAATTCATTTTATAACTTTCTATACAGAGGAGAAAATAGGACCTGATGCATGACTGAATTAATTGTTCTGTTCTTGATCCTGTATTCATGAACAATGTTATTCCTCTCCACATAGGAACTGAATGCCAGCTTTGAAGAATGGCAAAAATTAACAAGAGATCCAAACTCAGGTGCCATGGAGACGGTTATGGGGTTGATAACACGCATGTTTAAACAGACTGCAATTGCCAAGGTACTCCTTGTTGGGCCATTATGTATTTGTCTTCATAAAAAGTTTTCAATGTGTTTTAATTAACCCAATAGGTTACTTATATACTACAACATGACTCTGCCATTTTTGAATTATGATTGAAAACCCAAATGTATTGAAAACAGACAGCAGTGTGAAAAAACGCTTCTTTTTATAGTTTCCCATATACACCTTACTTAAGGGATGTACAGATGGTCCTCTTTATTAGCTTTTGGCTTGGTTTCTCTACATGATTCCTGCAAATAATCTTTTAAAAAGTTGAGCCAATCATCTTCTATTTGTGTTCTGGAGTTTAAAGAGTTAGATACACTCACATTTACATAAAATTTAGATGCTACTGAGAGTTCTTGAATCCATGTGACTATCAGATAAACTTATTGTATGTTACTGGTTTGACAAATAGAGTATTTGTAAATACTGTGGTTCCTCTTTTAGGCCGGGCGGTGGTGGCGCACGCCTTTAATCCCAGCACTCAGGAGGCAGAGACAGGCGGACCTCTTTTAGGTTTGTTTGTTTGTTGCTTTTTTGTTTTGTTTTGAGGCAGGGTCTCACTGTGTAGCCCTGCCTGGCCTGGAACACTCACTCTGTAGCCCAGACTGGTGTTGAACTCACAGAGACCCACCTACTTCTGCCTCTGGAGTGCTGGGATCAAAGGTGTGCAACACTACATATGGCTTGTGTGGGGAGTGCACGTTGAAGAATTTTTTAATGTCCATGTATGTGTGTGGTTGATATATTGTGCACCCCAATAAACTTACCTGGGGTCAGAGAACAGAACAACCATAATATTAAACATAGAGGTTAGGCAGTGGTAGCACAGCCTTTAATCCTAGCATTCCAGAAGCAGAAATCCATCTGGATCTCTGTGAGTTTAAAGCCACATTGGAAACAGCTAGGCATGGTGACTCACGCCTTTAATCCCAGAAAGTGAGCCTTTAATCCCAGGAAGTGAGGGCAGAAAGCAGAAAGGTATATAAAGTGTGAGGACCAGGAACTAGAGCTGGTTAAGCTTTTAGGCTTCTAGCAGCAGTTCAGCTGAGATCCATTCTGGGTGAGGACTGGATGGCTTCCAGTCTGAGGAAACAGGATCAGCTGAAGAACTGGCAAGGTGACGTGGCTGTGGCTTGTTCTGCTTCTCTCATCTTTCAGCATTCACCCCAATACCAGGCTCCAAGTTTGTTCTTATTAGTAAGACTCTTTAAGATTCATGCTACATATGTGTGCCTGCATGAGTTCAAATGCAGCATGCAAATGCCCCCAGAGCCCATATGACATGAGGTGCACTGGAATAGAGTTCCAGATGGTTGTGAGCTGCCCACCATGGGTTCTGAGAACCGAATCTGTGTCCTCTGCAAGAGTAGTAAGTGATCTTAACTCCTGAGTCATCTCTCCAGCCCACAGTTCTGAGAAATTTATATATATATATATATATATATATATATATATATATAAATTATTTTTAAGTGTAGATTGTTAATTTATAACTAACATAACTTGAAATGTATGCTTTTAAAATGTATAGATAGGAAGCCAGCCCGTAGTGTTGCAAGCCTTTAATCCCAGCGCTTGAGAGGCAGAGGCAGGTGGATCTCTGTAAGTTCAAGGCCAGCCTGGTCTACAGAGGTATTTCCTGGACAGCCAGGACTGTTCCACAGTGAAACCCTGTCTCGGGAAAAAAAATGTATAGATAGGGACTAGAAAGATGGCTCAGTGGCTAAGAGGACTGGCTGTTTGGTGTTCCAGAGGGTTTGTTTGGGTTCAAGTCTCAGCACCTGCATTGTGGCTCCAGTTCCAGGGAACCCTACTCCCCTTTCTGGCCTCTGTGAGCACTGCATGCATGTGGTGTGCAGACATTCATGCAGGCAAACACTCATACACATAAAATAAAAATAAATAAATCTTTAGAATTCTATAGGTCACTAAGGTTTATCAGATGTATATAGTCAGGCACACCGCAGTGTAATCTGGAGGCTATTTCTGTTACACCAAAAGGTCTCTTACCCCAGCCATTTCCATTCCGTTCACCCCAACTATGGCCGTTGCATATTAACTTTCACAATTTCTGGGACACAGTATGAAGCCTTGAGTTTAGGTTTTTTTTTTTTTTTTTTTGGTTTTTCGAGACAGGGTTTCTCTGTGTAGCTTTGCGCCTTTCCTGGAGCTCACTTGGTAGCCCAGGCTGGCCTCGAACTCACAGAGATCCGCCTGGCTCTGCCTCCCAAGTGCTGGGATTAAAGGCGTGCACCACCAACGCCCGGCGAGTTTAGTTTTTTAATGCACTGTAAAGCTCTTGGTTTAATCCAGGGTGTTACATAATTTTTTCTTTCTGTTACATCCTGTTTATCCTCCAATGTATAGAAATACAGCTTAGTTTTTATGGTTTCTTCACTAGTTATTAGACTTTTAAGGTATTCCAAATTTTAGGGTGTCCCTTGATAGCAGAACATGCTACTATAAATAAAAACAATGTGATGATCCGTGTGGCTGTTTATATAGTCACCATTTTCATTTGACTTCATTGCATTATTGTTATTATGGGGAGCACATGGATGCCACATGTACAAGTCAGAGGACAACTTTCAGGAGTTGCTTCTCTCCTTCTACCTCTTCTGTGACTGACTGTTTCTGTGACTGAACTGCATGTCCCAGGCTAGCTGGCCCGCAGGCTTCCTTTCCTATTACGTCTGTCTCTACCCACCCCCCCATCCTGCCTTAGGAGTGCTGAGGTTACAGGTGTGTGCCACCATATCCAGGCTTTTTATTTGGATTCTAGGGATCAAACTCAAGTCATCAAACTTGTGTAACAAGCACTTTTACCTACTCCGCCATCTCTCTGGCCCTAGACATCATTTTTATTTCTTGAGGGCAGAAATCTAGACATAGGACTGTGGTGTCAGAGAAACACATGCTTACCTTCCAAAACCCTTTGCCAAGCGTTTGACCACTTTGCATTTGTGCTAGCCTACATGGGGGCTCCAGTGGACCCACATCTTTGCCAGCACAGGGCACTGTCATGTTTCCTTTTCTGTGGACATGAAGTACTTTTTTATGTTTGTTCCCAAGTAGAAGTTATGCTGGATAAAGTTTCATATTCTTTTTAGTTATTTATTTTTTCTTGTGACCTATTTACTTAAATTGGACTCCTGTTAATATTGGGTCATAAGGATTCCTTATGTTTAGGAATGGATCCTTATACATACATATGTATCTTTGTAAATTTTGCCCCCAACCCTGTGCATTCTATTTATTTGTTCATTTGTTTGTTTGTTTTTTGAGACAGATTTTTCTCTACATAGCACTAACTGTCCTGGAACTGTAGTGATACACAGATCCAGTTGGCCTCGTACTCAGAGACCCACCTGCTTTTGCTTCCTCGGTGCTGGGATTAAAGGCATAGGCCACCATTGCACAGGCTCCCATTTTGATTTTCATAACATACTATTTTAGAGAACAGAAATTTGTAATTTTTAAATATTTCAGTATGTCCTTTCATTCTTCTTTTCTTGATTTTTGAGTCCTGATAAACTTTTGCCTAATACAAGTTTACAAAGATACCACATTTTCTTCTACTAATGCTCTAGCTTTAGAGTGCATAGGTAGGTACATCTATGAAGTCTATGAAGTTTTTAGAGTTAATTCTGTTTTGTTTGTTTGTTTGTTTTTTATTTTTGTTTATAGACAGGATCTTGCTAGGTATCACTAGTTGGCCTGAAAGCTGGCCTTGAACTCTACAGAGATCCACTTAATTCTTATTCCAGAATACTTGGATTAAAGGCATGTGCCACCATCCAGTTAAGAGTTAATTCTTTACGCAGCATAACATAAAGATGGAGATTCACAGATTTTTGTTTTGTTTTGTTTTTCAAGACAGGGTTTCTCTGTGTAGTTTTGGTGCCTGTTCTAGATCTCACTCTGTAGACCAGGCTGGCCTTGAATTCACAGAGATCCACCTGCCTCTGCCTCCTGAGTGCTGGGATTAAAGGTGTGTGCCACCACTGCCTGGCTGATTTTTGTATTCTTTTTTCTTTTCTTTTCTTTTTTAATATTTATTTATTTATCTATCTATCTATTTATTTATTATATAGTGTTCTGGCTGCATGTTTGCCTGCAGGCCAGAAGAGGGCATCAGAACTCATTACAGATGATTGTGAGCCACCATGTGGTTGCTGGGAATTGAACTCAGGACCTCTGGAAGAACAGCCAGTGCTCTTAACCGCTGAGCCATCTCTCCAGCCCCGATTTTTGTATTCTTAAAGGTGTGTGTGTACCATCACAGTTCTCCTTTGTGCTATCAGAGTCGTTCATTATGCTCACATTGCTCCGTTGTCCCATCACAATGCTCCCTTGTTCTATCATAGTGCTCTGTTATTCTATCACAGTGATCCATTAGTTTATCACAGTGATCCATTGTTTTATCACAATTCTCCACTGTGACATCACAGTTTTTCATGGTTACATCATAGCTCTCCATTATGACATCGTAGTGCTCCATTGTTCTATCACCGTGCTCCATTGTTCCATCACTATGCTCCATTTTATCATCACAGTGCTCCAGTGTTCTATCACCATGCACCATTTTTTGATCACAATGATACATTGTTCTATGATAGTGCTCCATTTTTCTCTCAAAGGGCTCCATTGTTATATCATAGTGCTCCATTGTTCTGTCACAGTGCTCAATTGTGACATCACAGTGCTCCATTGTGACATCACCATTCTCCATTGTGACATCACAGTGCTCC
>CABHPQ010173505.1:12624-33543 GCA_902168405.1 Peromyscus aztecus
GCTCCATTGTGACATCACCATTCTCCATTGTGACATCACAGTGCTCCATTGTGACATCACAGTGCTCCATTGTGACATCAAAGTGCTCCATTTTGACATCACAGTTCTCCATTGTGACATCACAGCGCTCCATTGTGACATCACAATACTCCACTGTTCTATCACTGTGCTCCATGGTGACATCACACTTCTCCATTATGACATCACAGTTCTCCATGTTGATATCACTGTTCTCCGTTGTGACGTCATAGTTGTCCATTGTTCTATCTCAGTTCTCCATTATGACATCACAGTGCTCCAATGTGCCATCATAGTGCTCCACTGTTCTATCACAGAGCTTCAATGTGCCATGACAGTGCTCCATTGATCTATCACAGTGCTCCATTGTTTAATCATAATTTGTACCCACTGTGTGTATGCATAACACTTATTTTCTCACTGAATTTCTGACTGTTGTCCTAGTTTGTGCATACACATCTGCACACTCACATTAACTTGAAGTCAGTTGTAAACTTCACATGAAAACTGAATTTTACTCTTCGTAACAAATATGAATAAAAAAATTCCCTTCTCTGAGTTGGTGAATTTTCACATAGAATAAAGGACTCAATTTCAAAGAAAAAATTAAGTTAAACTTTCATGCGTAGTCTGTTTAGTTTTTTGAGTAGTGAGTTCAAAAGGCGTATTTATGGGAGTGAAAATGCAGGACATAGGTTGGAAAGAAACCTCCATCTTCCGGTGTTAGTTCCGGGTTAGTCGTGAGTTAACATCTGATGGTGATCACTGTTCACAGTGTGACGACAGTCGATATATCACACTCCATCTAACTACGCTTCTCTGACAGATGTTGTTCTAGGCGTTAATAACCATCTTGTGTTGTTTGCTTATCTGTCTTTGTGCTCAATGCTGAATACAGACGATGTCTCTAAAATAAGAGAAAACCCTTAGGTGACTTTTTTTCTGTGTTAAGACGCTGTGGTTGTCATTAGTAGGAAGTTGACATCTAACTCTAAAACCCTTGGGAAAAAGGAGATTAAAATCAGCTGTCTGGAAATTGAGTCACATTCTTAAAAATAAAGTGAAGCGAATACCCGTCCCTGGCACTCAGCTTGTGGAGATTTTATTCATCTCTCCTCCCCTCACGTCAGCTCTGTTCTCAGCCATCCATGTATTTTGGACATTTTTCTATTCCTGGATACAGCCAGAAACCATCAGTTCCTGCCGTTACAAAATGGGGACACTCACTACATTTCCCCCCATGTTATTGAATTCCAACAGTTAGCGTCTATAACTCTGAATAATACTGTTTATCTGCCGTGTAGGTTACGTGGGCTGATTATGAGGTAACTAGTTATAGGCTACTTTTGTTTTCTGTGACAAAATGTGTTGCTGAGTTCTCCCATACCAGCTTGAAAATTAAATTGAAGTTGTACAGATTGTAGATTGGTTATTATAGTGTGTGTGTTAGTGTTGAAGCTTCCTTTTAAAAACAAAACTTTTTAAAAAGTGTTTTTCCGGATGGATAACATCGAGTCCCTGCTATGAAGTGGGATGCTGGAGGGCATGGTGAAAATGACCGTGTCTACTTCTCCAAGAGTCTGAAGCCTTTTGGAGAGACCAGTGAAATAAATATCCACCTGCCAGAGACTTTGCTTACCGTTTCAATCCCACATGCCATGGGAGCACCGAGGAGAAGGCTACTGAAAAGCTGTCTTAGGGAACGTGTACGTAGATGCAGCCGGTCGAAAGGAGAAGGCGATGGGGCCGCACAGTTCGAGCAGATGACAGTTTGTGTAAACTCACAGGGGTACTGAGAACTGGTGTAACCAAGCAACCCAAACTAGGCAAGCGCCCTTACCACTGAGCCTTCGATCCCCAGCAAGAAAGGCCGTTTTTTCCTGTGTCTATTGTATCGTACTGTATAATACTTAGTGTGGACACAGTTGATAAAAAGGCAGATGTTCAGGGCTGGAGAAATGACTCAGAGGTTGAGCAAACATACTGCTCTTGCCAAGGATCAGAGTTCGATTTGAAGCATCCTCATCGCTTGGTTCACAACTACCTGTAATTCCAGCCCCGGAGGATCCAGCACCTTCATGGGGCATCTGCTCTGGTATGTGACATCACAGTTCTCCCTTGTTCTATCTCAGTTCTCCACTGTGACATCACAGTGCTCCAGTTTAATTTAAAAAATACAAAACACTTTTTTGTTGTTGTTATCAGAACGTTTATAGTCACAGAAGGAAACAAAATGCAGATCAATTCATTTACTAAGTACACTGTTGGGGACATTAGCTAGGCAGCTCACAGCCAAGTGGGAGACTATTACTATAGGTTCCAGAGTCTGTCTGGTGACATTCTTAGCTCTGGGCTTGGCAGAGTCCAGTAATTGCTAGGAATGCATTCCAATGCATTCTGCTAATGTCAAATGCATTACTGGGACAGGCCTTTCGGTATGTCACTGGAATGTCAAAGGAAAAAACAAATCTTTTTAAAGATCTGTTTCTTTCGTGTGTGGGTGTTTTATGTGTATGTATGTATGTGCACCATGTGCATGCAGTACCTATGGAGGACAGAAGAGGGGGTCAGATCCTCTGCGACTGGAGTTACAGATGGTTGTAAGCCACCATGTAGGTGCTGGGATCCAAAGCTGAGTCCTCTACAAGAGCATCAAGTGCTCTTAATCCACTGAATCATCCCTCCAGCCCTCAAATAAACCTTTTTAAAAACAAGATATCACTTATTTGGGGGCATATTACAACGTTATGTCATTTTTAGAGAAAGCCATTTCAAGAGAAATGCCATTTTTTTTAAATGAAAATTACTAAAAGCAAACGTAACTTAAAATTTCTTGTCACTTTGGGAATAGTAGCATTCTTCAGTGCTTTATGTGCAGAAGGGAAATTTCTTTAAGCATGCTCCCTTAAGGTACAAAGTATGTTTCCTATTTAATTGCTTTATTAGCTTAACGTGAGTAGAATCCCACTTCAAAATGCAGTGAGGAATAATAAGGTCATTACCTTCCCTGGAGACAGGGTCTCTTGCTGAACAGGAAGCTCCCCAGTTTAGCTAAGCTGGCTGACCAGCATGCTGTCAGGATCCTGCTCGTCTTTGTTCCCCAGGAATGGAGTTACAGGCGTGTGCAGCCTTGCCCAGCCTTGAGATGCCCGTGTAGCAAGAGTCCTAACCCATGAGCCATCTCCCCAGCCCTCGGCCCTCAGCCCGCACCACAAGCCTTTTAAAGCAGTGGTTTGAAGGAATGGCTGCAGAGAGCTTGAGCCTTCTTCTCTCAGCAGCTCTGGCCCTGGTGAGGGCGCTGATAACCGGAGGGTGGGGACAGCTCACTTGGGAAGAGGGCACGTGAGACCAGGTTACAGTTGTTCGTCTGTCACTCTAGATTTGGAGTGTAACGGATGTGCCCTTTACGCATCCCAACTTGACATGTACTTACCGAAAGGCCTGTCCCAGTAAATATAGCTCTTGAGGCAAACATGCACTTTATGAAAGTGCTTCAGTTGCCGTGACGACATAGCTGGAATTTATAGCTGCTTGTTCTGAGAGAACTGCATTTCCACTTCCTGAGGCACCGACATCCAAAGCTCTTGCCAGCCTCCAGGCTCACTGTATGATGAATTTCATTGTTCAGAAAACTTAGACATGCAAAATACAGCTTGCAGAATAAACCTTGAGGCTTTGCAGTTGATACATATGAATTTTAGGTAGGCATTTTTTAATTTTTAATTTAAAGATTACTAAAGCTATGTTAACAACAGAAAACAGTCACTCCAAAAAAGAAGTCTAACTTTATTCCCCATTAGTGGCCTCTTTCAGCTCTTGTAAAGGTCGAGTGCTGTTCTTTGTTCTGTTAATTCACTCAGATCTCAACACCGCTTCTGTAGCGTCTCAGTTTACATTACTGCTTCCTTTGTAGTTTACAGCTACTTCGATTGATTCGTCGTCAATAGCCAGGATAAAATTTGACTTCTTTATATCTCTGCCCCCTCCCCAGATACATACCTGTCTCTTACTCCCATCCTTCCATCCAAGTGGTATGATTTTACTGATTTTTAAAATTATGCTGATTTTTGCCTGATCAGTATTCACTATATATGTTATTAGACCCTTCCCCTCTTCTTCCCTCTCCCTCCTTTCCCCCTTTTCTTCCTCCTCCTCTTCTTCCCTGCTCATCTTCCCTCCCTTCCTTCCTTCCTCCCTCCCTCCCTTCCTTCCTTCCTAACTTCTAGATATCAAACCTAGAAATTTGTATGCACTAGGCAAGTATGTACTTTACCACTGAACTATATACCCAGTCTTTCAGTATCAATTAATATAACCTTAATTTAATCTTCACAATTGTTATGCACTATGCTTACTCCCTGATTCCCTGTTGCTTCTATAGCAGAATGCTTGAGACTGGAACATTTATAAACAATGTAAGGTTGTTTAGCTCACAGTTCTGGAGGCTGCACAGTCCAATATCAAGGATGAAGGCTTTTGTGCTGCTTTATCTCACGGCAGAAGACAAAAGGTCAAAGAGTAGAGAGAGCAGAGGACTGCTCGCAGTCTCCAGCCTTTTATAATCAGTGTCAGCTCATTCGTGAGTGTAGAACCCTCGGAACCGAGACACCTCTCTGTGGACCCTGGTACTCATCGCTGGTGCACTGGGGGTTTAAGCGTGCCCTGCATCTTCTGTGAGCGTGCCCTGCATCTTCTGTGAGCGTGCCCTGCATCTTCTGTGAGCGTGCCCTGCATCTTCTGTGAGCATGCCCTCACACCACACTGCTTGCCCTCCGTGCAGCACTTCTCCACACAAACTCTGTTTTACCCCATCTGAAGAAGAGACTCCAGCTTGCTGCCAGGATGGGTGCAGTCTGTACCTGGGGCTGCCCTCACCCTGTCCCTCCTGGGCCTCTACATGGCTGCACTGGAGCCAGGTACTCCTGTCCATTCCATATTGCCGGCTTATGATCTCTCAGGATGGAGAATCAGGTACTTCTTAGCTTCCATAGATTTTGCTCTTGACTTTTGTGCCTGTCTATGTCTTTTGCTGTTCCTAGACTAGGAGGGAATAGGAATTGAGTGAGTTCAGCCTGCCATCTTTATCCAAAATGTCTAAGTCACCAAATCTTTGTCATTTGTTTGTTAAAACATTTATATTTATTTTGTTTATATGTATGCGTGTGTGTGTGTGTGTGTGTGTGTGTGTGTGTGTGTGTGTGTGTACGCACGCACACTTAGGATCCTATGGGACCATAAGAAGGCATCATATTCTCTGGAGCTACAGGCAGTTGTGAGCCACACAGTGTAGGTGCTGGAAACAGAACTTGGGTCCTCTGGAAGAGCAGAAAGCACTCTTAACCACTGAGCCATTTTTCAAGCCCCTCAACCTTGTTTTATTTTCCATTCTGGAGCCCAGGCTAGCCTGGAAGTTACTGTGTAACCCAGTAACTAGTCTTAAATGTGTAATCTTCCTGGCTCAGCCTCCTGGATTTATAGGCATATACCACCACAATCTCCCAGTAACAATTAAGAGATAGTATATTCATATTTTAATTTTAATTTTAAGTCACCCATCCTTATTTCTTACTCTTTCTGGATAACATGGAGAGACTTTAGCTAAGAATGCCCATTCAGTGTTAATTTTCATGATTTTTATTCCTCCACATCAACTCTGTTTCATTCTGTTTTCTTAGACCTTCCTCTTGTGCTCTTAAGCCTGTCTCTTCAGGTTCTTCCAGAAACTTCTTGATTTATTATGGTTTCTATTACTGTGATGAAACACCATGACCAAAAACATCTTGGGAAGAAAAGGTTTATTTCACCTTACAGATCATAAGTACATCATCCAGGGTAGTCAGGGCAGGAACTCATGCATGGCTGGAACCTGGAGCCAGGAGCTGATGCAGAGGCCATGGAGGGGTGCTGCTTTCATGGAGGGATGCTGCTTTCATGGAGGGGTGCTGCTTTCTGACTTGCTCCTCATGGCTTCCTCAGCCTGCTTTCTTATAGAACCCAGGACCACTGGCTTGTCTACAGGCCAGTCTTATGGAGACAGTTTCTCTGTTGAGAGTCTCTCTTCCCAGATGACCCCAGCTTGTATCGAGTTGACAGAAGGCTAGCCGGCACACTTCTGCATTCTAGAGACAACAATTTTCCGTTTCTCCCGGCCTCCTTCTGCTTCTCTAACTGCCTTTCCCTAAGACTGCCTCACTATCTCATTTTATGAAGGTGAACCTAGTTTTCTTCAGCCTTTAACATCAGTCCCAGTCTTTAAAAACTTTTACTCATTTTCTTCCTTTTCCTCCTTAATCGCTTCCTTTTCAGTGTGTGAAACCATTTTCTAAACAATGGTACCATTCTCCTCCCACACGGCCTCCTTTCTTTTTCCTCGCCTCACCCTCCTTCCACCTGTGCTGTTCTAATCTGAAGTGCCCCAAGGCCCCTGTCTAAAGGCTTTCTTGCTAACCGTGGGCTCTGAGGAGGTTCTGATCTCATCAGTGACTGAATTCACTGGTCTGTGAGTTGGTGGCATCATTGGGAAGTGGTGTGGAGTAGGTTATCAGAGCCTGGCTGAAAGAGGTGGATCATGGGAGTGTGTCCTGAAAAGGTGTATATCTAGTCTGGTTCATGGTGCCTTCACCCGCTGCGTGGCTGCTGTGAGATGGGCAGCACCATCCACCACAGGCTGCCTGCCATGATGTTCTTGCCTCCCCAGTACTCAGAACTGACCAGGGACTGAAAAGAAACTTAGCACCAAAAGAAATTTCCCATGCTTTAAGTTGATTTCTCTTAAGTATTTTATCACAGCAATAAAAAAACAAAACAGTGGACGTACTTGGATAGCTCTTCCACACATCCCTTACATGTCGGGGTTCCAGTTTAGTAGGCTGCCTAGAGAAAAGGCCGCTGAAGGTCATGGAGATGGATATCTAAAGATACTAAGTGGTGTCAGGAGCTTTTTGTTTTTCCTTTATTAAAAGTGACATGGTAGCCGGGCAGTGATGGCGCATGCCTTTAATCCCAGCACTCGGGAGGCAGAGGCAGGCGGATCTCTGTGAGTTCGAGGCCAGCCTGGGCTACAGAGTGAGTTCCAGGAAAGGCGCAAAGCTACACAGAGAAACCCTGTCTCGAAAAACCACAAAAAAAAAAAAAAAAGAAAAGAAAAGAAAAATCAAAAAAGTGACATGGTGCTTTAATAAAAATTTTGAAGGTGTTAATAAGATTTGTCTTTAATATTTAGGCAGGTGCAGTGAAGGACTATATTAAGATGTTGCTTCAGAATGAGTCACTTAAATTTCTGGTCTTTGCTCACCATTTAAGTATGCTCCAAGCTTGCACAGAAGCAGTCATCGAAAACAAGGTATTGTAACATTTTCCCTAAAATAATGTTTAGAATGCATATTTTCACTATACTGAATATTTTAATCTCATGGTTTATGTGGATTTTTTAACCTTCTTTGGATGGTGTTTTTATCAATAATTTATTAAATATTTTCTTACAAATTTTAGTAATATATTAAGACTATGACATACTGATTTCTTCTTTTTTTCAATCTTAAATTTTTCCTTTATCCAATTTATCTGAGTTGATTAAGACTATTCTGTCCTGACTCCATAAGGGACTCCCTTCCTGTTCCTGGAGATAGCACACACGAGAGTGGCATATTCATAAACACATCTAAATGTGGCTAATAGAAGAGAATAAATCCAGTAAAAATCACTGCCCCAAAACTTTCAGACCTTTCAAACCCCCAGGCCATATACTCTATGGAAAATCGTTATTAAGAAAGAATATGGACTCATTAAAGGGTATGGCCATGTGGCTGGCCCATGTGGTTGACCCACGTGGTTGACCTGGCCATATCCACGAAGCCAGTGATCTTCCCTGAATCCTCTGAGATCCCCCTCAGTTTCCAGTGTTCACGCCAGAGATGGCATCTCCCATTGATCATTTCAAAGCTTTACCTGCCATCTGTCCTGTAAATGCTTGGCGCTGGCACACGTGTGTGGCGGCAGCTATAGGAAATGTCCTGACAAGTGGTGTGAGCCTTGTACACACAGAGCAATACAGCCAGTACAGGTCAGTGTTTTCAAAATCAGAGCTAAAGTCCTGTTAGGTGTTAACTAATGTGTTTATAATATGTTCCGGTATCTTCCTTCACAGAGGGATTTATGGTAGCATAGTGTGATGTCATAACATGAGAGGTATTGATTTTTACACTCTAAGACTTCATTACCCTTACAACTAATTTTTAAATCATTGACAAAAAATAGGTTCATATTATTTTCCTATTCTGAATGTATTTAATCTTAAATTTCCTAGATTCTGTTCCAGGCACAGCAGTCCACTTCTTTTCCTCACATCCATTCTGCTGATGTGTTGGACTCTCACTGAGCTTTTACAGAGTTACAAATGTAGATATTCATGGAGCGAGGCAAATTTCTCCCCATCTTCCCTATTCTGACCAAGTATTTTCTTTAGAAAGCTCCCAAGAGGATTTTGTAATCTGCAAGGGATACAGAGTGGTTCATTGATCAGACTGTGTATGCTTTGTGAAGTAAAGTTACTAATTTAGGGCTGGAGAGGAGTCCGTGAGTAGTTTGCTGAGTGAGCCTGAGGAACTGAGATGTAGTTGGTATTCTAACCCCAGTGCCCAGCAGTGAGATGGGAAACAGAGACAGGAGAACCCTGCTAGCCTGCTGTGCACAGGAGGAAGACAAGAGACTGCCTCAAACAAGGTGGAAAGCAAGGACCAACCACACCTCCACTCTAGGGCAACCACTTACCCACAGTCACACATATGTACGGGTCGGTAGGTTTAAAAAAAAAAAGGGATCATTTAATGAGCACAAACAAAATATCGCACAATGCTTGGACAGTCTGATTTGAAATTTAACTTAACTTTTTTTCTTTTTCTTTTTTTGGTTTTTCAAGACAGGGTCTCTCAGTGTAGCCTTGGCTGTCCTGGAACTCACTCTGTAGACCAAGCTGGCCTTGAACTCAGATCCTCCAGCCTCTGCCTCCTGAGTGCTGTGGTAAAAGACATGTGCCACACACCACCCCCAACCTGGCAGCTTAACTTATTTTTATAAGGTTGGATTTGTTCTTTTTAGCTATTTCTAGCACACAGCTCTTTTCACAGCTTAAATTGTTCTTGAAGACAAGTCTATTCAGTTCAACACTTAATGAGTCTCCGTTTTTAAAGGTGTGTGTGGGTGTCTTAATTCCTCACTTCAATGGATACAGTCATCTCACATAGTTCTTGCGAGTTTAATAATGTGAAAAAAGAGGTCGTGAATGGTAGATTTAGTGTTACTTTCCCAGTTACATTTGGTTGTGTTTCAGAAACACATGTACCACTCTCCGAACTTCCTTAATACCTCAACAAAATCGTCTCTTCTTTCCCTCTCGTCTGGTTTTGGTTTTATTCTGCAGGAACTTATCCTATAACCTAGTTATTCTTACCTACTGCCTAAAGGTTGCGTGTTAACTTTCATAGAATTTTACTGAAGAAACATTTGCTTCATTAAAAAATATTCATAGAGCTTCCTTCTGTTGCATACAAGCAATTGCCCTTGGCATTGATGGCTGTCTTAGTTACTTTTTATTGCTGTATAGACACGGTGACCAAGGCAACTTAAAGAAGAAAGAGTTATTGAGCTTACAGTTTGGGGGTGAATCCATGACCATTATATCAGAGAGCATGGTAGCAGGCAGGCATGACGCTGGAGCAGTAGCTGAGAGCTTACATGTTGAGACAACAACCAAGAGGCAGAGAGAAAGCTAACTGGGAATGGTGTGGGCTTGTGAAACCTCCAAACCTCCCCACCCCCTCCCCACCCCCGTGACACACCTCCTCCAACATGGCCACACCTCCCAAGCTTTCCCAAACAGTCCTACCAACTGGGGCCCATTCTCATTCAAACCATCACAGTGGTATTAAGATACATTAAACATAAAACCTCTCTTTAAGTATGTTAAAAAGTCAGCAATGGCAAAGTGGTTCAGCTTGTAAAGGTGCTTGTCACCAAGCCTGATAACCTGAGTTCAGTCACTGAAACCCACGTGGTAGAAGGAGAGAGCCAACTCCTGTAAGTTGTCCTCTGACCTCCATATGTGTACCATGGCACTCATGTGTGTGCATGCACACGCACAAACCCACATCCACACACACAGCATGTATAATAAAATCTTTAAGTAAGAAATTATGTTTTGTTACGATTCTTACTGTATAACATTTGCTGATGTGCCATTTTAACCAGTTTGCATCTTTATATGACTATTAAAATAAGGTATAAAATATGTAAAATAGGAAGACTGACTAGGGCTTGTCTAATTTTGCTATTTCCCTTATGCTAGGCTCGTTACATCAGAATAGATGGAAGTGTTCCATCTTCAGAAAGGATTCACCTGGTTAATCAATTTCAGAAGGACCCCGATACTCGTGTGGCTATCCTGAGCATTCAGGCTGCTGGCCAGGTAAGAGATTCAGGTCTAAGTTTGATAAGAAAGTGTCATGGAAATAAAAAGAAGTCCATTAACGCTAACTTTGGTTTATAAAACTGTAATTTTTTTATCTGGATGTCTACTGTAGTAAGTATCTGTTCTACTTCAGAGTGCTAGAAAATATAATAGAAGGCAGCCTCTTATTTTGATTCTTTGAAAATTTCACATGACTACCCCTTTACCCCTTCCTTCCTCCAGCACATCTCCCTCCCAAATTCATTCTTTTTTTTTTTTTAAATAACCCATTGAGTGTCCAATCAGTGCTGCCCATGTCCATGTGGGTGTGGAGTCAGCCATTTGGTGTGGACATCCTGCCAGTGGCCACCCTAACCAAAGAAAAGTGTCTCAGGTTGTCCTCTGACCTCTGTGCATGTGCATGCACACACATGCACACAATTAATTAATGTAATTTTATCACGCTAATTCTTTTATCTTGCCAATAATAGCTCCACAAAGTCCATAGGACCGCATGCCTTCTAGCATTTTGTTTTTTTGTTTGTTTGTCTTTTGAAATGAGGTTTCACTTAATTATCCCTGACTGTCCTGAAACTTACTATGTAGACCAGGCTGGCCTTGGGCTCAAGTCATTTAGCATGGGGGCGGGTATGTGTGTGTGTGTGTGTGTGTGTGTGTGTGTGTGTGTGTGTGTGTGTGTGTGACTGAGCATCTGAGCATACTTCCATGGCATACACTTGTTATATATTAAAGATCAGTTTTTACCCAGCTAGTTGAGGTCTATAAAATGTTGTGTGTAGAAAAATTGTAAGGACAAAACAGTTTAGGGACCCACCAGGAGTTGTCTCAGTACTTCCTTATGTTGGATTAAACTTCCTAAAATCTGACATATCTATCGGTTAGAATATTCTAGCCATGGAGAATATTACCAAGAACCTAAAATAGAAACGGGTGAGTGTCCCTGTCAGGAGACATGATAAGTAAGATGAAACCAGACAGGAAAGGCAAGGCTATTATGAGCTTAAGATATGATTAAAAATAAATGACATCTTGAAATTAAGAATGTACAGGGCACTCATATTTTATTCAAGGTTGTGCTCCTGGAGCTCTTATATAAGTCAACACTAGTGTACTTGAAGATTGATGTCCCCATAAGAACGAAGGGAAGAAGGAAGGGCGTTGTTCTGGGTGATAGCTCATACTGAAGACTGACTACTTCTTAGAATGATAGTGATCTTGCGAGCATGGTCGTGTGTGAGTCTCAGGGGTCTGGAATTGTAGCTCAGGAATCATCTACCTTGCTTGTTTGGTGATTGGTTTGTGTCTTTGTTTCTCTGTTTCTGGGTTTTTGAGGCAGGGTCTCTCTGTGCAGCCCTCTCTGTCCTGGAACTCACTCTATAGAGCAGGATGGCCTTGAACTCACAGACTTCTGCCTGCCTCTGCCTTCTGAGTGCACCACCATGCTGGGCTTTTGCCCCTGGTGTTTTTGAGACTGGGTCTCTCGCTGAGACCTGGGGCTCACCAATTCGGCTAGGCTGACTGGCAGTGAATCCCAGGAACGTGCCCGGCTCAACCTCCTGAGTGCTGGGATTACAAGTGCACACCACCACACTCGGCTTTTTATGTACGATCTGAGAAAAGGACTCAGGTCCTCATGTTTGCAAGGCAAGCACTTTCCTGACTGAGCTGTCTACTCTGGCCGTGGTCATGTATGCTTTTGACGGGCTGAACGGTCTCCCTCTGATACTACTACTTGTTTTTTCAATATTACCTCTAATATGGCTTTGCGGTCCTGAATAGCAACACCACTTTAATATTGTATTTGGTTTTATCCTGGTTTTTATTACTTCTGACCCATTTTATGAAGGGATGAATTTTCAGGGAATTTGAATTATTCATTACGGATAATCATTAAGTAGGCAACAAAGTATGATTTTGGTATAACACAAAAATATTTTAAGTTAAAGTGAAAATAATAGTTTAGCAATCTCAAAAAAAAAAAAAAAGTTATCCCTCACAGAAGCTCCATGTTGTGAACAACATGGATTAAACCATATTTCTAAAGCAAGGCAGACTTCAGACTTCATCCACTGCCCACACCTTTGGCTGTATGTGGCCACAGTTAGACATGCTTCAAAGTTCACTCAGCCCGCCACTGTAGAAGCATGCATCTTGACACATTTTCATGTATCGTGTGTAAAATAAGACTTGATGCTTTTCTGCCACAGTGTTTCAAATTCACGCAAAGTCAGCTGCACAGAGCATACAGCAGCTGCATGACACCCTAGGACTAGAGACAATAAACTCAGGGTCTTGGAGTCGTAGCATGGGAGATTTCACAGGCGGAAACTGCATGACTAGAGACATGTTTCTCTCACTTCCTGCACAGCAGTTTGAATGAACTGAAGAGCATGCCAGTGCGTGATGCCTGGTTGTCATGGATACCATGTGTTACAAATTATAGTCTGTTTTATAATGTATTTTGTTAGATTTTCCAGCAGGAAAGTGAATCTAACTCTTCCAGGGGATAAAGTGCTTTTGTATGTGTGTTTGGTACCCATAAACCTGCCTATTGAAATGTCTCTCAAATATGTTCCCTTGTAGTTCACTCGACATCGTGGAGTAAGAAGCTTTTATCTGCTGCTCATCAGTTAAATCGTCCTAACATAGCTCACATTGCCTGACTCACTCGTTTTAAATCTCTGTTGCTGTGGTAAAAACACTTTGACCAGAAGCAACTTAGGGAAAGAAAGGATTTATTTCAGCATACAGGTTACAGTCCATCGCTGAGGAAAGTCAGGCCAGGAACTGAAGCAGGAACACTGTTCACCGCCTCACTCACTCGTGCTCAGCTAGCTTTCTTACATCCCCTGGGACCACCTGCCACCCACAGGGGCCGTGCCCTCTTACATCAATTACAGTCAGGATGATCCCCCACAGACATGCCCGCAGGCCAGGCTGTCTTCTCCCTTCTCAGGTGACTCCAGGCTGTCGAGCTGACAGTTAAAGCTGACAGAACACCCATTCTCTCTCCTTTTCCCGTGTTCAGGAGGCTCTTACTGCATGTGTACACCTCCTGCTCGGCTGTGTGTGCCTCAGTTTCTGCTTTGTTTTGCTAGGGTTTAACGTTTACGGCTGCCAGCCACGTGGTCTTTGCTGAGTTGTACTGGGACCCTGGACACATCAAGCAAGCTGAAGACCGGGCCCACCGCATTGGACAGTGCAGTTCCGTGAATATTCACTACCTTATTGCAAACGGCACTCTGGACAGCCTCATGTGGGCCATGCTGAACCGAAAGGTAGCGCTCGGGTTTTAATGGTCTGTGTGCTGCATGAGCTAAGGGGCTGAGTTTCAGTGTGTCCAGGCATAGGTGACTTAGGTATACCAGAGTAACAGTTACAGGGACTACGATCATAAAGGATTCAGTTGGTACTTCATTTCTTGCCATCCTCTACCATACCAAGGCATCGATGTCCATGGCTATTTTTTTCCAAGCCCTTTTTCTTTTCTTCTTTTAAAATAGTTTTGTTTTGTTTGTTTATTTTGGTTTTTGGTTTGGTTTGGTTTTTTGTTTTTTGTTTTTTTTTTTTTGGTTTGTTTGTTTTGTCTTTTTGGTTTTGGTTTTGGTTTTGGTTTTTTGAGACAGGGTTTCTCTGTGTAACAGCTCTGGCTGTCCTGGAACTCACTTTGTAGACCAGGCTGTTCTCAAACTCAGAAATCCACCTGCCTCTGCCTCCTGAGTGCTGGGATTAAAGGTGTGCCCCACCACCATCCAGCTAAGAAGATTTATTTTTAACTTTGTGTATGTATGTATGTCCATGTCGAGGTATGTACACATGAGTGCTGGCGTCCATGGAGACCAGACAAGAGTATCAGGTCCCCTGGAGCTGGAGTTACCAACTAACTGTGGGTCCTCTGCAAGAGCTTTTAACTCCTGAGCCACCTCTCTGGCTCCTGTGGAAGCCTTTTTTCTATTGTTTTTTTATTCCTCCAAATTTTCTCATGTGCATAGACTGACTCCACTATACCTCACACAGGCTTTCACGAGTGTTTTCATGACTGCTCCTGCTGCTTTAGAAATGAGGCTAGGACCAGCTGGAACCTAACACTTGAAGGACCATGTCCTTTCTGTGACTGAGACCAAACTACTGAATATTTTCCAAAAAGATTGAGTTTTCAACTAATGTTACCAGAAGACAGCCTGTACCTCTCCTCAGCTGTCTCTTTTCCCCACATGGAAGGATGCTTATGAAAGAGGATTTCTTAGTCGTTGGGGATACTGTAACAAATACCATACACTGGGTGGTAAATGGATTCGGATCCCCCCAGTTCTGGAGAATGGGAGTTGGCATCAGGGAGCCAGAACGGTCAAGCTGGGTAAGGGTGGTAGACCTTCCTGTTGGAGACTCATGTAGAAAGAAGGTGAGGATGCTCTCATTTTATAAGGGCAGGGATCTCATTTATGAGGTCTTGTGCTGGCTAGTTTAATGTCAGTTTGACACAGCTAGTCATCAGAGAGGAGGGAGCCTCAGTTGAGACAATGCCTCCGTGAGACCGGGTTGTGGGCAAATTGTAGGGCATTGTGTTATTTAGTTATTGATGGGGAAAGCCCAGTCCATTGTGGGTGGTGTCATCCCTGGGTTGGTGGTCCTGGTGCTATAAAGCAGGCTGAGCAAGCTGTGAGGAGCAAGCCAGTGAGCAGCACCCCTCCATGGCCTCTGCATCAGCTCCTGCCCTGACTTCCTTTGGTGAAGAACCCAGGTCACAGCCAGTCACTGGGGGAAATCAAGGCAGGAGCTTGAAGCAGCTGGTCCAGTCATGCCCCATCCGTATCAGGAACAGAGAGAAGTGAACTTGTGCTCACTACTCAGCTCCCTTTTTTTCACTTTTACACTGTTCAGGGCCCAGCCTGTGAAATAGTGCCACACAATTAAAAAAAAAAAAAGCCTCACATGCATGCCCATGGGCCAATCTGATCTAGGCAACCCTCACTAAGAGCTTCCCAGGTAATTCTAGCTTGTGTCAAGTTATAAAACTAGCCATTTATCTGTCCCCACAAAATCCATGTGCTTCTCACATGCAAAATGCATCCCTTCATCCTGTCCCAGGGGCCCAGGAATCTTAGCTCCTTCCAGCATTAATTATACAATCCAGTGTCTCATCCAAATATTATCTAACTCGGATGTGGATGAGATTCATCTTGGGGTGAAGTTCCTCTCCAGTTGTGAAACTTTGAAACCAACTAGGTTACATCTAGGTTACATGCTTCCTCACTGCAACTGTGGGAGAATGTCTGGAGTCCTCATTCACACTCCAAGAGGAAGAAAACAGAAGGGAACAAGGGCTAGGTGGTCCCAAGCAAGTCTAAAACCTCATAGGGTAAATTCAGTATCAAGGCTTGGTGTTCATCCTCTTTGGCTCTGTACTCTGTCCTCCAGGCCCCTTAGGGCAGGAGCCCTGCCTTCTGGATCCCCTCTCCTGGAGAGATCAGCTTGTCTTAGCTAGGCATTGGCCACGCCCTCTGGTGGCTCCGCCCCTGCCTTGGCTTTCAGGTTCCGTCGGGGTGGAGAGAGTTCCTACCCCCAGAGCCCCCCTGGGCAGCCCCACACCCTGCAGCTCCCTGGGCATTGGTTTTTAAAATCCACGTGTAGGCAGGTCCACCACTACACCCCGCCACCCTGCCAGGGCTGTGGCAAGAGTGGCACCCGGTGATCCCCACGGTGCCTCTGTGGTCTTTCTTCCTCTTTTTGTTTTCCAGCCGGGCAGTGCTGTGCTGCAGCTGTGTGCAGTTCAGGAAGGCTGACGGCCCCTCACTCTGTCATTCGGTCTGGGATTGCTTCGCCCCAGCTGACTCTCTTTCTATGGGTGCAGCCTGTCTGCTTCTCACTTTTACTCAGTTGGCTGATTAAGTTTGCAGTTCATGCCCATGCCAACTGTTACATCAAATGACCACTTGGACATACCTCAATGTTCTCTACAAAACAGTTTTTCTCATTTGCACAGTCTCGATGAGCCAAGAATGTCCCAAAATTGAAATTGTTACCTTTTTCTTAACAGTTCCGTCTGTATTTATCTCTTCTTGCATTTACCACAAGTAGTCAGAGGAGCCGTCCTGCTCCTGCAGCACATCCTCAGAGATGCTTGCAGGTTCTCTCTTCTAGAAATAACTAGAACATTGTCCACACAGTTACATTCTTGGCTTTTGAACAAAGTGACCTTTCCTCGGTTTCTAATTGCGAGTTCCTCCTTTTCATCTGAAACCTTACCAGAATGGCCTTTGCAGTCTGTATTCCCAGCAACATTCTGTTCATGGTTATGTGGGTGTTCTTTAAGAAGAGAGATGCTTTCTCTGCTGCTCTCCTTGTTGGCTGGAAAGACCGTTAAAGTTCCGTTTGTGGAATGACTAGCATGCACACTTCAACTCCCAGCCTCTGTCCGTTCCCTACGTTGTAAACACTCGTACACTTCTAAGCGGCAGCCACACTTTTGGAACACCAACTTCTTTATAAGTAATTTGAGCTACTTCAACAAACTATGATAGAAATAAATAGAAATGCATTCTGTCACTCTCCGCTGAAAGCGGACCTCACATTCATGACCTAATCCTTCCCACGACCCTGCATCCTAACATCATCACACCGAGAGTGAGGATTTCCCCATGAGTTGAGGGGGGGAGATATAAACAAACATTCCTTTGCAGTGAGTTCTGGGTAGTGAATATAAATATACATAATGACCAGTCACATTTAGGGAAAATTCCCAAGTATATAAACATTAAAACAAAAAATTCACAAAGAAAGTGAATATTGTCTCATGTTTCTGTTAAATCTCCCCCAGACAGTTGCTAATTACATTGTAATTTTGAATAACCATATTACTAAAGCCATGATCTGTTAAAGTAATAAGACTTTCTCGGTGAGTAACTTTATGACTTCAGTGCAAAATCAAGGCACCAATCAGGGAGTGTGAGCTGGGGGTGACTGCCGTAAGATCTCCCTGTTTCTGTCTCAGGCCCAGGTCACTGGGAGCACACTGAACGGCAGGAAGGAGGACCTCCAGGCTGCAGAAGACGACAAGGAAAAGTGGGCTTTTCTGCAGTTTGCCGAAGCATGGACCCCAAGTGACAGCTGGGGAGAGCTCAGCAGGGATGCCGTGTTCACTCACGTAAGAGAATGTGACTTGTTCTTCTCTGCTTTCTTATTCGTGTGTGTGTGTGTGTACACGTGCGCACTTATGTATGTGTGCTTGAGTGTGTGAGTGTGTGTGTGTGTGTGTGTGTGTGTGTGTGTGAGCTCACACCCAGACTCAGGTCCTGATGCTTTCACAACAAGTTCTTTGCCCACTGAAGCCATCTCTCCAGCCCTTTTTTCCTACATTTTTAATACCTGGAAATGTACTTTATCATTTATCATTTAAAACAGAAATTCTCAATTATTTATGCTCTTGAAAGGCTATTTTACTTAAAGCTAGAAAAACTCAAAGAACCAAAATTAACTTTGCTACTGGACTAGTTTATACTTTCCAACAGTTTCAGAACTTAATCCTCCGTCCTTGAAAAGCAACCTGAATAGAATCTAACCTTCAGGAGATAATACTGGGGAAAATATTTTTATGACCTTGAAGGCGGGGAAGGATAGTGGTTTGCTTCAAAATACACAAGTAATAAAAAGATTGAGATGCTGACTGTAGAAAAATGAAAACTTTACCTGAGGGGGCTGAACCATGAAGATCATGAGTTTGAGGCCTGCCTGAACTACATACAAGCCAGCTTGAGGTACATAGCAAACCCCGTCTCAAAAACAAAACCAACAAAAAAACCTTATTAGTATAATAAGGCAGATCATACTGCTAACTGTGGCTGGTGCTGTGTGGTGAGCACATCTGCTTTCCAAACACGGTGGTCAGTTATCCCTGATAGACAGTTTCAGAGCGTGTGACGGTCCTGTTCCCACACCTCCCCAGTGGCTATAGCTTTCATCAGTAACTTTTGCCTGAATTGGTTCTGAATGATTTTTTCGATTTTCCAGTTGTATCATTATTTCTATATTTATTAGCTATACTTTTCCGCAAAGAACTTTTATTGTTTGGTGTGCATGTGTCCATGTGTGCGTGTGTATGTGCCTACATGCATGTGTGTATGCGTCTGCAGGTACACGTGCAGTTGAAGGCCAGAAAAGAGTATCAGGTCCACTTTCTGCTCTGTCACACCTCCTTATTCCACTGAGACACGGTCTTCTCACTGAACCTAGAACTAGACTGGCAGCCGCAAGCGCCAGTGATCCTCCTGTTTCCGTGCCCCGCAGTGCTGGGGGTGCAGGCACAGGTTACTGTCTTTGGACCAGGGTACTTGAGATTTGAGCTCAGGTCCTCGTGTTTGCCCAACAGTAACACTTATCTACTGGATTAGCTCTTCAGCCCCTTAATTCTATGAGGGCGTCCTTGCTTTCTGGTGAACAAAATATCCCAAATCCATGTTAATTTTATTTATGTATTTATTTATTTTTGGTTTTTTCGAGACACGGTTTCTCTGTTTAGTCCTAGCTGTCTGGATCTTGCTCTGTAGACCAGGCTAGCCTTGGCCTTGAACTCACAGAGATCTGCCTGGCTCTGCCTCCCCAGTGCTGGGATTAAAGGCGTGTGCCACCACCGCCTGGCTCCACTTTGAATTTTATTGGCCCAGACTTGGAGCTGGCCCTTTCCTTAAGGAGCTTCCTACTTCCTTTTACTAGAAGATACTACTTGAAAATCAGGATTTTTTCACTCCTTGGGATATCACTGTTTCAGGGTGCTTTTTCAGTGTGAAAAGCTACATGGGAACATATATATTTTCTCAGAAAAGTAAATATGTACTTTGCATGTGCCAGTCAAAGGACACAAGACAGGAGTCAGTGCATCCCTTCCACCGTGTGGGTGTTAGGGATCAAACTTGGGTTGTCAGAGTCGGCCACAGATCTTTCTACCCTGAGCCATCTGGTCAGCCCACATTTGATTTCCGTATATATTTTATTTTTTGCTTTTGTTTTAAACCAGAGTAGAGTTGGTTTGCTTTGCTCTTTTCTTTGTGCTTGCAGAGAGAAGCTGGGTGTACCTAAGAGTGGGTATAGCATGAATCTTAAAGAGTCTTATTAATAAAATCAAACCTGAGGACAGTTTTTGGGGCGAACACTGGAAGGTCAGAGAGCCAGAATAAACCACAGCTACCTCACCACACCAGATCCTCAGCTGATCTTGTTTCCTCAGACTGGAGGCCTCTGAGTCCTCATCCAGAATGGGTCTCAGCTGAACTGCTGCTAGAAGCCTGAATGCTTAACCAGGCCAAATGCTTCTCCAGGCCAAATGCCTCGAGTTTCTGGCCCTCACGCCTTATATACCTTTCTGCTTTCTACCACCACTCCCTGGGATTAAAGGCTGGCTTTCTGGGATTAAAGGCGTGTGTCACCACGCTTGGCTGTTTCTAATGTGGCCTTGAACTCACAGAGATCCAGAGGGATTTCTGTCTCTGGAATGCTAGGATTAAAGGCGTGTGCTACCACTGCCTAACCTCTGTTTAATATTGTGGCTGTTCCATCTCTGACCCCAGATAAGTTTATTAAGGTACACAATATTTTGGGGAACACAATACCACCACAAGTGGGTCACTGTTGAATGGTTTTTCAGCTACATGGGAATGGTCTGTTTAGAAAATCTAGAGGGAGCCGGGCAGTGGTGGCGCACGCCTTTAATCCCAGCACTTGGGAGGCAGAGCCAGGTGGATCTCTGTGAGTTCGAGGCCAGCCTGGTCTACAGAGTGAGTTCCAGGACAGGCACCAAAACTACACAGAGAAACTCTGTCTCAAAAAACCTCCCCCCAAAAAAAGAATAGAAATGAAAATCTAGAGGGACAAAGAAGGCAGTGATTTCTTTTTCAAGGTACTTTAAATACATTTTTTTCCACTTCGACTATTAAATTCTTACTCTGTCATTCTGGTCCTTTGAAAACAGATTCTTTCTGAGTTGACAGATGTGAAGGGTCTTCAGCTGCTGTTCCAATCATCCATTAGTATCTCTGTGGAGGTCAGCATGATGCCCCAGTCATCATTTGTAAAGCGGGTTTATTAATTTTGTTAGGAATGGGGCCGAGTGACAGGAGGCAGGGTGGCTCCTTGCAGAGGCCTTTGATCAGAGTCTACTAACCCTGACACCAGCGCCCTCCCACGGGTGGCCTGCTCTCTGCTGGAGCAGCACCGGCTCTGAAGTGCTTTATTGTTTTTATGAGTCTGAGTTTCCTTTTCCACTCCTCTAGTTCTAATAACTGACTTTTAATCCTATCATCAAGGCCAGGGGATTTGTCTCAAAGGACCCTGCATTTGCCATGAGGTAAAACCGAGCTGATAGAGGCCCCCAGTCTTTCAGAGAAAACACACATTAACCATCATAAGCATTTTACAATTCTTTTTTTTTTTTTTTTGGTTTTTTT
>CABHPQ010173506.1:6755-21997 GCA_902168405.1 Peromyscus aztecus
GAGAGAGAGAGAGAGAGAGAGAGAGAGAGAGAGAGAGAGAGAGAGAGAGAGAGATTAAAAAGGTTAAAAAGGAGCTGATTCATTTCTTCATAATATCCATCAAGGTAGAGCTACACAGTACTAACTTGCCCTAGAAATGTATGAAATTTGGTCTGTTTCCCAACAGCTCCTTGAAACATTTGGAGTTAGCGCTAATTTATTCAGCTTCCTCCTTGGCCTGCATAGCCCCAGCAGGAGTTAGGAGAGGGCTAAGTGAGGACCACAAAAATGTCGACCCTGCCTGAGGCCTTGGTCCCCTGTGGGGACCATTCTGGCTCATTGGGTTTCCCGTGTCTCTGTACATCAAGCACCAAGTGTGCCTTCTCAGCCCTCGGTTCTAACTTGCAATGTCAGTGGTTTAGAAAAGCAAACAAATGCGTTCTCAGAGGCCCCCTGAGGTTCACTTGCACACACAGATGTCTTTTATTTCATGGTGCTTTTAAGAAGTGGCAGGTGCTGGTAGGAGGAGAGAAATGAAGTCTTTCCCTCACAGCGTTGCTGTGAATATGGCAAGCAAAGGGAAGATGCTCTTGCCTGCATGCCTCTAATGTAAGCTGGTGTCTCCCGACCCACTGGGGAGTGCAGAGGAGGTAGGCACTTGCAGTCTTGCAAAGTGGACTCATCAGCTAAAAGCCATGCATCATTTTCCCCTCGTCACTCCAAGGGCAAGGAAAGCCAACTACCTGCTGTCCTCTGAAGGAGCCTTCAGAGAGACTGCTCAGCATCCCTCATGCCTCCTGAGGAAGGCAGATGCTCTCAGGAGCAGCTTCCTCAATTTCCACCTTAAAGAGATTGCTACAACTCTCCCCGCTGTCCCCTCGTACACTGATTTTTTTTTTATTGTTCCCCTTTAAGGAGGGCTGGACTGCTGGATAATGGAATTCAAGTGATCAGGTTTTTGCTTTTAGGGGCTCCTTCCAAGGCCAGCAAAGGACCAAAGGCAATAGTGGCAATCCCCTACAGGAAGATTTGTAGAGATACTGAGATAACTCCAGTTAGCACTAGTTCTAGAGGTCCACAAGCTGACACCATCCACTCCCTACAAGTTAGTTTGCAGAAACTCCAACCTCACTGCACCACAGCTCAGGGTCTGTGTTCCTAAATGAAACACTGGGAGCCATCTTTCCCGACCCCAACTGTCAGTGTGGTATTATTATGAACAGAAGCCAAAGAGCACAAGCACACTCAGCCAGCTCCAGTGAGATCTTCATCTGGGATCTAAGAGACATTACAGAGCAAAGGAAGCTCCAGGACAGGGCTCTGGCTTCCTGAGCTTCTGTCACTGCCAGGCACAGTGTGCTAATGGGACTGATGACTGAAGGTCTTTGTCATTTTAGTCCCACTCTGTCATTAGGTCTAACATAGCTATTGCACAGCTCCTCAGAGAGCCTGCAGTGTGCTGACCATTATCAACTCGTGACTGTGGCAGAATCATTCATTCTCTCCCTCATGCATATATACACATATGTATCTCATGCATATAAACACATGCACCTGAGGTCATGTGTATATAACATATAACACATACTTGCATAAGCCCATGTGGTCACCTGTTGTGATTTATCAGAGTCTACAAGCACATCTACAACAGGACTATAAGTCCAAGAGACTTAACTACGTGGCATAGATTGTCCTTTTTAATTAGTGTAGGAACACAGAGCAGAGCAGCCTAAGGGAAAAAACTACAGTTTTGGGGTTTCAGAGTATGTTGTGTTTGTTTGTTTATTGGAGTTTTTGTTGTGGTTTTGTTTGGCTTGGTTTGGTTTGTTTCCTTGAGACAGGATCTCATAAATGCCAAGCTACCCTCTAATTTGCTTATGTAGCCAAAGATGGCCTCAAACTCCTGATTCTCTGTCTATTTCTTCTGATCTGCTGGTACATGAGTGTACCTCACACCCAGTTAATGTAGTGCTGGGATCTAGCTCAAAGATTCATTTATGCAGGGCAAGAACTCTACAAACAAAGCAATATTCCAACACTTTCCAGACTTTTGAGTCATTATTTTTAATATGTTTTAAATTAAGACATAATTACATCATTTCCCCACTTCACTTTTATCACTCCAGGCCCTCTCATGTCCCTCCCTTCTAACCCCTACCATGTCCATCCTTACATTTCCAAATTGATAGCCTCTTTTTCTTGATTATTATAGATAGATAGATAGATAGATAGATAGATAGATAGATAGATGAATTGATTGATAGATAGATAGATAGATGACAGACAAATGTATAAATATTATCTGTTGAGTTTGTTCTTGCACAAATCTATAAATAAAACCTGAGTCCGTTTTTGTTGTTTATGTGTATATGGTTTTTTGTGGTTATGTGTATATGCCACTTTGTATTGGGTAACCAACTGTGCAGGGGGTGCTCATCCCTGGGAGAGGCTAATTATTCTTTCAACAGTCATTAGTATTAGTTGCCTATAGTTCTTTGTCTAGAGGTGGGAGCCCATGATATCTGCCCCCTCGCATGTTAGCATATCTATTGATATTGTCATTGTTTGGGTCTTGCTTATGAAGCCATTTCTCAGAAAGGCAGTCTTACAGCAGACTTCCTGATATTGTGGCTCTTACAATCTTTCTGCCTTCCTCTTCTGTTATGTCTCGTGAGCCACAGGTAGAAGCTGTGCTGGCTGCAGATGTATTCATTGAGTCTAGGTACACATGACCCATTCTCTGCATTGTGTCTGGTTGTGGTTTTCTCTTATGGTCTCCATTTGCTGTATAGAGAATCTTCTTTGGTGAGGAGTATTAACCACGCCTATCTGTGGGTATAGGATAAGAATGTAGTTGGCAATTATGCTAGTCTAGCAAAGTGACAGTAGTAGATTTCTCTTCTAAGATACATGATCTCATTATTCCCAGGTAGTTGGCTAGGTTTCTAGTAACAGGCATGATTTCCCTCCTGCTGAGTGGACCTTAAATCTTAGTCATTGGTTACCACCAACACGTGAATGCCACTATTTCACCTTTACAGCTATCTTGCCATGCTTTTCATTGCTGTTCATTGTGTCACAGCTATGTAGGGCTATTCATTGCTTCTCTCCCTTGGCAGCTATTATAGTGTGTGGGAGATAGAGCATAAGATGAGGACTTTCAGGTTGGATGCAGCTCAAATCATCCAAGTCCTGCACCCAGTGTGTAATGCCTTCAGCAACAGGTGCTTACTTTCAACCTGTGAGGTACAATCAAGGGCAACAGCAATAGCCTGAATTGCCTCAGAGGTCACTCTCAAATAACTAGAAAGCCCATGAAAGAACACAGCCTGACTTAGAATTTCTAGGAGGACATATCCAGCTCCCCAACAGCACAGAGTAACTTCCTTCTACCAGAGACCTTTTTAGCTTACAACTCAGGAGGTTGCCTGAGTCCCTAGAGCCCTATGGGTCAAGCTCTAGATGATCATTCCAACTCCCTGAGGCCACATGCAGGGTTCCCAAGTCCAAAGGACAAGACAAGAACCCTGGTGATATCAACAAGCCCTGATTTCTTGAGATGTCTGCAAATTTTCTGTGTTCCCATGTTTTAATGATTCCCCAGCATCTATATAGATCAAAAGTCTTTAAGTACAGAACCAATGACAATGGGCTCATAATATTTAGGGAGATACATTGTCTGCAAGCTTGGGAATGTATTTGGTTCAGTTGTTTCCAACCATGGTTCACCTATAGGGTTACCTGAGAAGTTTTTCAAATTTTGGTTCCTGTCACTTTTCCTTTGGCCAAGATTCTTTTTCAGCAGAGGTGAATCATATCATCAGTCATGTTTCAGGTCACTGGTTTAAAACTGCCTTAAATCACACCCTGACCAATCTGGTCATTTGTTTCTTGTTTAGTAGAGAGGCCTGCAAGGAAAAGACAGTGACAGAGTGTCTGCCAAGGCCACACAGTGCTCTGTGCAGGACATGTGACTCCCAACATGGTAGGCTACATGCAGCAGAAGGGAAAAGTTGCTTCAACAACGGCCTCTGCATAGCAGAGCCACTTGTTCCTCTCAGAAAATTCAAAGCTGCTCAATCCTGTGACTTCCTCTGGTTCTAGGCCAAGGTCCATCAAAATGGAGACAAATGCCTACAAGTCACTTCTGGATATGATACCTTTGTCAGATGCATAGCAGCAAAGATTTTCTCCCATTAGATGAGTTGTTCCTTCACTCACTTAACTGTTTCCTTTGCTGTATAGAAGATTTTTAATTTCATGAGGTCCCATTTGTTGACTGTTGGCCTTATTTCCTGAGCAACTAGGGGAGTTCTATTTGGAAAGTCATTGGCTATGCCTGTATCTTGATGTATTTTTACCTACTTTTTTCTCTAACAGTTTCGTCAGATAAGAGTTGGGTCTTATCTGACAGTCTTTGACCCATTTGGTTTGATGTTCATGCGTGGTGAGAGATACTTTCATTCTTCTGTGTGTCCTCTCTTACTTATGGTTCCCGAAGCTAACATGGCCACATAAAAGCATGTATGTATTTATTAAATGAAAGTGGAAGTGAAATTGTCTAGAGGAATAAAAGGGACTAGTGAGTGTGAGGAGGCACAGGAAAGGGGGTGCAGGGGAGGAATAGAATGAGGGAATATACTCAACATATACTACATACTTTTAAGAAACTTTTTCAATAATAATAATAGGTTGTATAAGAGATCCTAAGTGTAAGAGAAGAATATCAGGACCCACGCACCTCCTCATGGCTGAACAACTGTCTTCCTCTCAAATCATCAGTAGCCTCTTTATTAATCCCCTTTCATTAACTAACCTGGCAAACTCAATTTTTCCCATCACTTTCCAATGATCTAGCATATTAAACTCTATAGTAAATCTTCTACAAGATGTCATAAAATAGCAAGATTCTATAATATAGGCATCTACAATGTTGTGCTAGGTGCCTAATGCAGTCAGTCTAAGCCAGTCACATTTATTGTGTAAAAGGGCAGGGTACAAAACTGAGACACAGTCCTGTAGACAGTCAGCAATCTAAAGCATGGGTCCCTAAATTCCTATCTTCAGATGTCCTACTGAGTCACAGAAACATGTTACACAGGATCATGCTCATGAACTGTAGAGTAATACATTTTCATAGTCTCATAATGCAAACAAAACAAAGATCACCTACATAACCACATGGTAACTATTAGAGGTTTTATTATAGTAAATGATAGGCTACTTCACAAATACACTTTCTAAACTATGTTAATTGATGATAACTTGAATTTTTAATGAGTATTTAAAAATACTTTTTTATACCTTTGTCGGGAGGTGGGAATTTTTGCTTGTTAAATTGTTTTGTTTCTAATTTTCAATTCTGATCTATACACACACACACACACACACACACACACACACACACACACACACAAATTATTCCATTGGAGCAGTCATAATATTTAATTAGTTGTCTCACCACCCCTTTTGAGCCTCTCCTAAAAATTCAATATTCACCTGAAGAGTTTTTAAAGCATACGACTACTCTAATTTCCTTACTATCAAACCAAAAAAGTTAATAAACATAATAACAATGGGGCTAGTGGTCTCTGGATATAAGAATTGAGTAGAGTGTTCTAATGGACTTGGAACTATCTATGGATACATGACAGGCAGGATTTTAAAGTTCCACATCTTCGTTGTCTCAAGAACAGATTCAATCCCCTGCCGATTATTTAAGGTCAATCCCCTGCAGTTGCTGGTTAGATCGGCATTTTATTATACTTGAAGTGGCATCTTCAACTCCCTCCTGCCTCTTGCAATTAGCCAAGAAAAATCAGAGCGAGGGGAAATGGTTTGTAGGAGCTCACCAGCTCTTCAGCTCACCCTGGGACTCAGCGGACTCACCAGGGAACACACTAGAAAAGGCAAAGAAAACACACCTGGGAGCATCTCCCACACCTGGCTCTTAAGGCAAAATTAATCTAACCTAAAACTTAGAGTTGACTCCTAAAAAATATTGTAACTCAATCCAGGATTTTTTTATTGCTTGACATTAACAGATGGTGAAAATTTAGAAAGCTTTTAAGCCATAATGGGCAACTTTCAAGGCCTGGAAAATGTTACATAGTATCCTTGGAGAATATAAGGACAGTATAATTGACAGAAGTATAGGGACAGCAAATACCGTATCCCCTGGAAATCTGCCTCCCAAGTGTGATAGTAAAGTCCCTTACCTTTGGACGGTACTATAGAAGCTGGAAGCATTGCTAGCTGCCCCATTCCCAATTTGCTATCTGCCACAGAGAGTTAATATTGAAAAGGGCCCCATCTGAATTGTGTAATAGTTCAGGATTAAACCCAAGTCATGTCAAGTATTTTTGAGTCACATGAACTATTTTTGTTTTGTTCAGTTTTATCACCAGTATTATTGTCATATTCACCTTCACTGTCATCATCATCATCATCTCCACCATCATCATCACCATAGCCACCACTATCATCACCACTACCATATCCACATTACCAGTACAGCAGCGCCACCATCACCATCACCGTATCACCACTACTGTCATCATTAAGAGCTCCACAGTGTTACTGTCATCTTCAGTACCACCGTCAGCATCTTCCAGCTTGTAGTGCCATTTAAGTTTGCTTATTGCATCCATCCAGGCTCTGTTTCTCCTTGGTTTGTCTTCCCATGGATGACACAGGGACAAATCTAAGTTGGATCTCATCACTTATCTAACTGGCCACAGTGAAAAAGCTGTCTGGGGCCACTCAAAAGTTTATCTTTTCCAAGCTTTGAGACTCCTTTCAGTCCAAAAGATATTCTATGGATGTGTATGGAAAGAACATCAGTTCAGTCAGTATAAAGTACACTGGAAATTACTGTAATCTCTGCAGGAGAAATGTCCACAACAAGCTAGTGTGTTCTATCCACTATGCCAGTGAAAATAAATGATGGTGAAACTACATCTATGGAACCTTCAAATCTTAAAACATTTTAAAGAAAATGTTTAATAGTCACTCATGCTACCATGTGTATAATTTGTAGACAAAGCAGTTAGGCATTTCTCTAATACCATATTATCTAAACATCATATATAGACTTTTTTAAAGAAAGACAGAAAATTAAATGTAAAGTTTCTCTTGTTCACGCTGGTTTACCAGATAACTGTGGACTGTACGTTGTAATGTATGTGAGTATATGTGTGTCAAGTAGGGTCTGGGAAGAAGGGAAAACTCAGGGCAGACTTGTGAGAGACATATGGGGACCAGTCTCAGGAAGTTTGTCATTTGCAAGCAAAGAAAAGTACCTGTGCCATCTAGGCCCTTGGTAGTCAATACTTAAGAAGAACTACATGCTCCAAGTTATACTAGCTATATATATATATATATATATATATATATATATATATATATGTCCATTACCACACAAAATAGTGAGTTTTGTAGTGATGTTTTATACATCTATCAATTGTAGTTTGCTCATACCCACTCTCATCCTCTCTTCCCATTCTCCCATCCTACTGGTCTCCTTCCTCCCAAATAATTCCCCTTCTTCTTTCTATCATTTATATAAATCTGGATTTCCTCATAAGAGAGAAACATTCAATATTTGTCTCTCTCCCCACCATCACCACCTCTTGTTCCCCCACATAACATTCTCTTCTACTTCCATGAGCTATATAAATTTTTTAGATCTGGATTCTGCATATAAGAGGAAACACACAATATTTGTTGTGAATTTGGCTTATTTTGTTTAATATGATTGTCCCAGTTTCACTTCCTACTGAGGTGACAAAATACCCTGACAAAAGCAACTTTAAGGGAGAACTTTAAGGTTTGCTCAACTTACAACTCCTGGCTCTAGTCCTTGATTGCAGGCAAGTCCGGGGAGGAGCTTGAAGCAGCTGGTCACATTCACAACCAGAACAGAGAGATAATGAATGTATGTGTACTTACCTTCTAATTGATGCAAGATCCAGTCAATATTAATTATCATAATGATAATTATGACCTCCAGTTCCATCAACTTTCTTGAAAAGTAAAGATTTCATTCTTCTTCATAGCTGCATAAACTTCCACTGTGTGTCTATACTGCGGTTTCTTTATTCATTCTTCTGCCAGTGGGTATCTAGGCTACATCAGCCTTTTCAGACCTGCTGAATTTCCTAACCTTTACAGCCTAGTAACTAAGCACCACCCATGGCTCTGTTTTAAGAGGAAGTAACCATGTCACAATGATTTTAAGTAGCTTTCCCACAGTCACACAGCTAGTCAGTAGTGATACCAGGATTAAAATCTAGACAAGCTTGAGAGGCCAAACCCACCCAGCACCTGCTCCTAATGACCTGAAAACTAGGCACGGCTTTACAATTGTTAGTGGCTGGGAAAAAAGTGAAAAGACATTTCTGAACTAAACCTTCTTGACTATAAGCAATTGTCTCTTCTGTGTAACTGCCTGCAATTTGTAAAATTTCTTTAGAATCTACATATATGAGGCATAATAGTCTATGCCTTTCTTTCTCACAATTACCCCTTTGGGTTGTATCCATGTATACCTTGAGCTGGTAAGTATTCTTCCCTTTTGGTTCTTTCTAGAAAAAAAAAACTTATGTAAAACTGTTTGGTAAAGTTTATTCTAAACAAATCAGAAAAACTGAAAAGAAAAATACAATATCCTTGGGTATTCCTGGGGATTGTTCAGGACTCCCCACAAACGATGCTCCAATCCCTCAGAAAATTGTTGTGGTGTTTGCACATAACCTGTGCACATCCTCCCATGAGATCTAAATCACTGCTAGGTTACTTATAATACCTAGATAATGTAGATATGATTAAAAAATGTCTGCTGTACTATATTGCTTAGGGAATAATAAAAATTTCAATTTTTGAGTCTAATGTTTTTGGTTGAATGCACAGCTACAGAACCTGTGGATATGGAGAACTGACTGTGGTTCACAACTTAGAAAAATTACACATTTAAATTCTGATGTCCAAAAATTGAGTGTTAGACTCATTCTGTGACAAATCAACCCAATGATGGCTTTGTGCATTGAAAAAGGGTAAAGGAGACAGTGTGGCCCCAGAGAGTCTCTGAGACATTTGCTCTCTGTCCTTCACAGGATAGCTGGCCAACCCCAGGCTAAAATATGCAGCCCAGATCTTAACCACTGTTAAATGAGTAAATTCCCCCCTGCCTTCACTTCTAAGACTGGCCTTTTGTGCGTAGGCTGCTTTGTCACACTTCCTTCCTCCGCCTCCACAAGCAAACTCTTGTGCCTCTAGACCAGCGTTCCTGCCATCTTTCACGGTCACTTCTTCTTTCCTAGTGAACAGCAGCAAACACATCGTCAGGAAGTTCCGAGGCCATCTGCGCACCAAGATTGAGTCTGGGGAAGGGACAGTCCCTGTCCGGGGCCCCAGTGCAGTCCAGACATGGGATGGCATCCTGCTGGGGGAGCAGCTAGTCACCATGTCCTGCACAGACAAGATTGCCAGGTAAGAGCCCACTTGGCTGTTCTGTTTCCAAAATCAGCTCTAGAGCTTAGTGAGGACAGCAAAACAGCAGATCCATACTAGGTCTTAGCATTGAACCCACTCCAAGAAACACAGTGTTCGTCATCAAGGACTCAGGTGCCTGACAGGTGCATACATGTTGTGTAAGTGCACACATATGGGAACATTTGAAGACCAGAAGTCAATGCTCAGTGCCTTCCTTAGTCAGTCTCCACCATATCTTCTGAGATGAAATCTGTCCATAAGCCTGGAGTTCACCAGTTGGGCTAGACCAGTGATTAACCAGTGAGCCCCAGGAATTTGCCTATCTCTGACTCCGAAGCACTGGGATTATAAGCACACACCACCACACAGAGCCTTTTATGTGAGTTCTGGGGGATCAAACTCAGATACTTATGTTTGAACAGCAAGAATTTTACCAATTAAGCCATTGCCCCAATCCCTGCCCATGCATATTTTTCATTTCATATGCTTGAGGAAAAAAGCACCTTTCCAATGCACATACCCAGCAATTTCAAGTTGCCACAGCAAATATTCAAAACCTCTGACCTAAGGGTTAATTTTTCTTCTGTTGCAATGTAAATTGAAATAATTATTTTTATGAGGAAAAAAAGGACTTAGATCTGCCGTCTGTGGATGCTGTGACCACTACCACAGAATGGGACTGAGTGTGGAGCAAAGAGGGTTTTTCTCTGCCACATCTTTTACTTTGCACTAAAGGTGTTTCAAAAGCCTCCACAGGCTGTTCTCAGGGAGGAGTAGGCCCAGCATCAAGGTGAACAGAAGGAGAAGGAATTTGCAGGAAGGGCATCTCAGTGTCCTTTACAGACTCCTGCTAACTAAGAAAGGCCTGAGCTGGGTGTGAGTCGCCCCACTCCCCTTAGCCTCACCGTGATGTCCAAGATCCACTCCTTGTTCCCTGCCCCCTGCCCACCTTAGTTCTGATGCCCAAAGATGCCACCCACTGCAGGAACAGTTCCATAAATCATGTCTGGAAAACATTTACAAGGTGTGATTTGAGGTGAAGAGTCATAGCAGCTTGAATTTGCCTGAAAGAGTCGTAAAGTCCCAAGCTACAACCATAGCTTAAGATGTTTAGAAGAGAGAATCAGAGTGGTTAAGAGAAAAGGCTTGATGGTTAATCACTCTTGCTGTACATACATACATACATACATACATACATACATACATACATACATAGAATCTTTAAAACTGAATAAATCAGAAGCTCTTTTGGAAACCATGATAAATATACTGATCTATAGTTTATAACCTAAGTGGACGGGAAGGGGAACAGACCATCCTAGGCTAATGCAGTCTCTAAGCAAGCACACACCCAAAAATTCCAACAGTTTCGATGTCTCTAAAATTTCCTACATGGGTGTGTTTGCAGCTGCAGCTAGTTCAGAAATGAGAATCTTTGTCTTAGAAGGAATGAATGGAGAAAGGCTGAGGAGGATAGAGGGAAAATAAAGGCCAAGGACCCAAGGAAAGTTGAGTATATCATCTAAAGCAAGAAGTGTCTTACATACACAGCCCTCAGCTTCCTGTCACCAGTGTAGGATCTAGAGTCTAAGACAAGCTGTCCCCCACAATCCCAAGAGATCCCCCAGTCAATCAAAGCTTCAGAAGGCATAGGCTGTGTTCCTAGTACCTATAGAAGACTTGGGATGTCTTGTATGCTCAACAAAATATGTGAACCAACTGAGCTACGCTAAGTTCTATACCCTGAAGAACTGCACTATTGGGTATCTTTTACTCTACTAAAGAGAACCAAAGCCAGGGGGTGATGAGGGTTAAGTTCTGCTCTCATTTTAAGATGGAGCCATCAGACATTGAACAGTGTAAGGAAATACAAAGTGTCACCCTAAAGTCCAGAAGTCAGTATCCCAGGTCTCCTTCTCTACCCTACTCTGAGGATTCTGGGGCTCCAGGGCAGGGAAAACATGAGCCTCTATCAACAGTGATTCCAAATTCTCATGGGAAATTACCAAGTAGCTATAGAAAAAAAGAGTACCATTTAGGCCCTGGCTTTGATTGCCCCTGGCTTGGCAGAACAAGGAGAGGGCTAAATGTCCATAAATCAAAGCTCTGATTTCTCTATCACAGGGAACAACCTATCGTCTTCAAACAGCTCATCTTTGAAAAGAAAATGTATTCTTCTTTATAATATTTTCATCTGTTCTTGGAGTGAAAGGGGGAAAAAAGCAGCAATTTTCACTTTAACAAAAATTCTCTTGATACCCTCAGACAATGCTAGTTTTCTAAGTTAATTCTATGGCTCTCCAGAAAAATGAAGTAAATTAATGCTACAGAAATGAAATCTTGTCTCTGGGATCTTAAACATCAATAGACAGTAAATTAAACAGGGGCTACAAAGCCCACCTTATATTGGTTGCTGGCAAGTCTATCGATGGTAATGCTCATAAGACAGGGCTTTATCTTTTTAATGAAATCCCCTTGAAAAAAAAAAAAAGCAGAAGTCATGTTACATCACCTCCAGGGATAATCAAATGAGGTCCTGAACAGAAAAATATTCTAGACTGTTTTCTCTTGGTATTTTTTGTTGGAGCTGTTGCTGGTGGTATTATGGTATGGTGGTGGTGGTGGTGGTGGTGGTGGTGGTGGTGGTGGTGTGTGATATGGTGGTGTTAGTTTAGGGTTTTTGTTTCTTTATTTGGTTTAGTCTGGATTTTAGGTTTTTTGAGACAAAGCCTCTCTGTACAAGCCTAGCTGTCTCTGAAACCCTGGCTATGTAGACACCACGCTGGTCTTGAATTCAAGAACTCACCTGCCTTGGCTTCCTGAGTGCTGGGGTTAAAGGTGTGCACCACCACAGCTTTCTTCTGGTGTTTTTGAAACAGAGCCACACTGAGTAGCACAAGCTGAGCCAGAACTCACTCTGAAGCCCAAACTGCCATCACTTACAGTGACCCTTCTATCTCTGCCTCCTGGGTGCACATGTCACCACATCTGACTTCTAGCCTTTTATTTTTAAGAAGGCAAATGCTGAAGAAAACGGTAATGTCTCTTCTCCAGCTGGCTACAGAGAGACCACTCCCTGAATTAGCCTAGGAATCAATCCCCTGGCACCAGGTGGGTTCACACTATAAGTTCACACCATCTACCCACTTAGCTTCTCCTTGTCAGATGTGGTGATGGTGGGAGGAGACAGGACAGAACAGAGGGGTGTGATGGAGACCAGGGCTTAGAGATCCCCTCACACCAGTGCTGCATCCCCTCAAGGCCTGCTCCCAGCTTCCTCTTCAGCCTCCTTACTTTCTCTTGTTCTGTCAGTCTCTCCTCTCCTCTTCCTCTGTCTTGTTGTCTCTGTCCCTTGTCTGTCTGTCTCTGTATCTTTCTGTTTAGCTGCCCCCCCCATTTCTTCCTCTGTCTCTCTATTTCTCTGTCTGTCAATCATCATGTCTCTCTGTATTTGTCTGTCTCTCTCCCTTTGTCTCAGTATCTTTCTGCCTCTCTCCTTTACTTACCCTCCATCCTTTTATCCCTCACTTGCCTCTCTCCATCTCATTACTGCTCCACACACCCCTCAACCAATGAGTTCTGAGGCTCGCACTAACTGCTTAGCTTCACCTCTTCTCATCACCTAGTGTGCCATCTTTTCCTTTCCCTGCCCTGCAAGGAATGCCGGCCTTACCCTCTTCACATCCCATCCCACCACACACCCTGTCTCCCGCCTTGAAATGGCAGAGATGCAGTACCTAATGCTGTTTGCTTGTGTCTGGGCTTGACCTTCATGGGGTCATTGACGCCACTTGATTTGCATGGTGTCTGTCACAGTGAGATGCACATGATGGCTCTTGATAAACAGTGCTTATTGGTAATGATGATGAGGAAAGGGCAATGATGACCATAACAGGGACAGAAATAATACACCCGCTCTAAACAGTCCTGTCTGGTTCAGGCTAAAGCAATTGGCACAGCAACACTTCCTTTGGCATGGAAGTCCCTGTACCTCCTCCACAGCCAGACCCTGAGCATAAGATATGGATGTGAGTGCTCATACATGAGCTATTTCAGAACAGAGGCACATTTGCCACTTTGGAGCAGGAACATATGTTATGATAATGGTTCAAGACCATAAGCATCTGCAGTGTGCATTACTTGTACAAAGGCTTCACAAAGGGACAATCTGATAATGTATGTGTTCATCTGTTCTCTAGCCTGTACAAAAACAAATTTTCAACCCAGGGCTTAAATAATGTTCAAAATAGAGGGCCTTCACATACAAGTACAGATGAACCTTTCTAACTGAATGGATTACGACACTCCAAGCTGGAGAGAGTGAGGCTCTAAGTACACAAAAGCACAGGAACTGTGGTCCACAAAACACTTTAAGGACACACTTGGTTATATAGCCTACAACACATGATACACTGCACCCCATATCACACCATGTTGGAACCAGCTAGACTCGGGAACTTACTAAATTTTCAAATAGTCTTGAAAGTCAGATGTTAAATACAGTCATTATTAAAACTGATAATACACAAACTTACAGCTAAATTATACTAAAAGTAATAAACACTCCAAATTCACCACTTCTGAATTATCTGATGGATATGTGTGTTTTTGGAATCATTTACAGTTGCTTTGTCCACACAGGGGATTACTTTATAAAGTCATGAGCTGCTGCCAAAACCAGTGTACCTCCTCCTAAGTCTGTGCTCAGTGACCTCAGACTGGCAGCTCAAAATTGGTCCAGTCATAGCATTTATACCATGGAGTGCCTTGCTAAGTTGAAAGGGAGTTTATAGTGAGTGAAAACACTAGCCCATGACTGGCAGACACTGCCCTGTATTTGTCCTTGTTGCTGATGTGCTGTGACTTCTCTGGGTGGATGTAAAACTAACCACTGTCTCCAAAGGGAGCACTCACAGCTGAAAGTGATTTGTTCAAGCTTATTCGGAGGGGTAAAGTAGGCTTATTAGGGTTGCTATAGAGTTTAGGCAGCTCTGGACAGCTAAATCTCCACTCCAAGTCACCAAATCCCCATCTACCAAATTCCTATTTTATGTGGACCTAAATCTACTGCAGAATTGACAAAATCTGGATTCAGAGTACTACTTAGTGTTTCAGCAGTAGTGGTAACTATAGACTCAAGCAACATAAGGCATAAACAAAGCCAGACTCTGGGAAAGACATGTTTATATGTGCTCCATCCTTGCCCTTATCAGTGACTCTGCTGCTATCAGTAAATACTGCCTAGCCATGGGAAAGATGGTGTACCCAGACTGCTGCAAGATGGAGTTACTCTGGCCAAGATTCAGAGGGTTAGTCTCGATACATGATTCCACTAGCTTCAAGAACCAATTCATTGGTTAGTGGTATGAGTACTCCTGAGACTTATATTAAGAAGACGTTTGAAACATCATGGGTAGATTCAAGAGGAAGAGAAAAGCCCAGGTTCTGACTCACCAACTGCATTGTGTTGAGTTATGATGACTTTCAAATAGTATAAAGGAGTGTATATGGGGTCAATGGTCGGTGAATACCTACTAGCTAAATAAATGGCTGAAATCTCTTCCTTTGTCAGAACATTCAAGTTATAAAACATTAATATGTGCAATCCAATTGGGTATGGTGTAGAAACTAATATTGTGTTGTGTGCATGATGGTAGTGCAGGTGTGTATGGTGTATTACATCTTCATGTGTGTGTGCAAGTGTGTATTCAATGGCATGTGCACGTGTGTGTGTGTGTGTGTGTGTGTGTGTGTGTGTGTGTGTGTGTGTG
>CABHPQ010173506.1:22007-38045 GCA_902168405.1 Peromyscus aztecus
GTGTGTGTGTGTGTGTGTGTGTGTGTGTGTGTGTGTGTGTGTGTGTGTGAGTGTGAAGAGCAGAGGCCAAGGTCTGGTATATTCTTCTATTACTCCCCACCTTACTCTTCAAGACAGGGTCTCTCACTGAACCTAGAGCTCACCAATTCAGCTCAACTAGGTAGGCAGTGAGCCCAAGGAGCTGCCTGTCTCCGCCTCCATGGCACTAGACTTGCAGACATGTGCCCTGTAACCAGCTTTGTATGTAACTGCCAGGGGTCTGAACTCAGGTCCGTGTGCTCACATTGCAAGCACTTTTGCCAACTGAGCCATCTCCCAAACACTTGAAAACTAATATTTTAAAAGATTGTAATCTTCCCACCAAAGCCAAGAAGTTATTTGTGCTGCCCATAGATTTTAGGGAGGTGTTAAATATCAGCTAAGCTTACTGATTTTTCTTTTCAAGAAAATCAGTCTTATCTCACATGATGCTTGGAACCCAGTCATATATATATATTAATAAGTGCAGTTCTATCTGAGGACTATAAAAAATGAGTCCAGATGACATTTTATCACCCTTTATTTCTTTTGACTTTTGCATGTTAAGATAAACAACAACAAAAAATAAAATAAAATAAAATGGTATTTCTAATTAAGGTAGAGGAAATGCATCCACTAGACAAATCTCTGATTCTCTTTGAAAATTCCCTGAAATATTAAAGAAAATGTGAACTGGAGCCTGATGTATCTACAGAGCTAAACAATTAGCACAGCTGTATCACTTCCCACATGCAGATCAAAAATATTACTTGGGCTTCCCTGTTTATGATCAATGGCACCTACACGACAGTATTGCTAAGTAATAACAGCCATTCTTCTAGGTACAGAATTTTATGAGTAAAAATTGATTTCATTTTACAGTGTTAGTGGTGTGATCAGTTTACAGGAAAACAAGAAAATGATACAGAAAGCTTGAAATTTCTGCAGTGCTTTATCATGAACCAGAAAATAACACTGCACACATAAACAAAAAAAAAAAAACCTTTAGTTACCTATCCGCTAATGTTTAAAAGTATTCTTCTTTCTTTCTGTCCAGAGATTGGGACTTCACTAGAACTCCATCCTCCCTCTGGTCTGTACAAGGATATTTAGTCCCCAAGGTAGACAGTAGTAGCTTTAATTGTGGCCCACTCTGATAAGGGATGAAAACCTCATTGGCACATCAATCAATCCCCTTGAAGACCCATTTCATGATTCTTTTTCACGAGACCTTAATGCTCCTCTAGGAAACATCCAATGAATGGATTTCTCTTTAGAGTCAGTTCATGGAGGGACTCCTACCCATTACCCTCTATCCATTGTTCTTTTCTTCACATGTATGTACATGAAGCATCTGCACACACACACATTGACCCACATAGAAACACTCACATAGACACATACCCATAAAAAATAAAAAGAAATCAAAACAAAAAATTTTTAGCTAAAACCCTGATGCCAAACATCTTATATATAAAGGCTAACTCACAAATTCTAAGTAGGTAGAACTAACCCCTTATGAGTAAAAGACTTTCACAGAAAACAGAATTAAATCTCTGGCCTAAGTGTCCCTGTAATCCCGGCACTTGGAAGGTTGGGCCAAGAGGATCCCAAGATCAAAGCCAGCTTCAGTTATATAGGGAGACCCTATCCCATGGAATCAATGACTAGGATTATAGTTCAGTGATAGAGCACTTGCCTGATGTTCAGGCTTTGGGTTCCATCCCCAGCATTGTAATAATAATAATAATAATAATAATAATAATAAAAATTTTTAAAACCCCCAGGTCAAGAGAATGACTCAATCAAGAAAGTGTTAAGGCATATACATATGCTTTGTAACTTCAGTTCTGTAGAAGATGAGGCAGGAGGACTACGTTAATTTTGGGAAAACCCTAGGCTAGCTAGGGAATTCAAGGCCAACCTGAACTACACAGTGAGATTCTGTGTCAAAAAAAGAGAAATACAAGAAAGAAAAAAATAGGAAAATATAGGAAATATCAGCTAATATCCCAATGGTCATACAGCACAGTAGCCGACTCTGCTATGCTCCTGTTAATCTTTCTCTTAACTTACATTTTCTCCTTCAGCTAGGATTTTGTAGTGTGTACCAGTTGGCTTACAAGCTGTTCCTCAAAACTCCAGCCATGGCTCTTTGTTAAAATAACAAGCACTTTAATGGGAGTATATTACTGCTAGTATTCATGCCATAAGCTGCTCCACTCCCTGTTGCTGGGTGCCTGCTGTGTTTCCAGGTCATTACTACTATGAGGAGTGCTCCCCCCACCAAAAAAAAAAAAAGCCTTTGTACAAACTCTTTGTTCTAGATCTCAGATTTCCTATGTAGGATCTGTGGTGAAGGGCAAATAATGGCTTCTCAACAAAGGACAAAGGGCAAAACGGAATCACCTGGGATGTAGATGACTGAATAGACACCTCTAAAGGTATGTGTCATCCCAGAACCTGGAACTCCAACTTTATATGGCAGAATTAAGTCAGGAGACTAATGGAGGCATGCACCCTACCTCAGATGGCTTCTAAATGCCACCACGCGTCCTTGCAAAAGAGAGGCAGAGAAAGTGTGGAGACAGGCACAGGAGAACACACATGGCAGAAGGCAGAGTTTGGATTGGTGCAGACACTATGCAAGGGCATCGACAATTGCCACCAGCAACTGGAATAAGTGAGGATGGATCCTCCCCAGAGCCTCCAGGGGAAGTATGGCCAGGCAGGCTGACAGCTTGATTTCAGACCTCTGATCCCCAGAACCATAAGAGATGTGCTTCTGCTGTTTGGGGCCAGGTGGATGCAGTTGTTTGCTATGAATGTCTTAGGAACACAACACAACATCATAAGAAAAGTCACTCATTTGGCTTAACTCTGGAAAATTATGAAACCAGATAATAATTACAGTAAAGTATTTCTGAAATACCCAGCTCTAACAACACCCTTAAAGACTGGGTGTATCGCCGGGTGGTGGTGGTGCACGTCTTTAATCCCAGCACTCGGGAGGCAGAGGCAGGCAGATCTCTGTGAGTTCGAGGCCAGCCTGGTCTCCAAAGCGAATTCCAAGACAGGCGCAAAGCTACACAGAGAAACCCTGTCTCGAAAAACCACAAAGAAAAAAACAAAAGTAAAGACTGGGTGTATCTACAGAAAACGGAGAGTTTCACCTCATCAGTGAAAACTGACCTTCAAAACCACAAAATTAAAGTTAAGTAGCATGTCACCAACCAACCAGCCTGCAGTAGATAGAGGAACAGGTGACAGTGGTATAACTCTGTGAGGGACCAGCCCCCGCACTTATTTACCCCAGGAACTTTTGAGGGACTTAGAGAGTTAAGAAGCAAAGAGAAAACACAAAATAGACCCTGGTGAGCCTGGATCCTTATCCAAACGGGTCCAGAGCTTTATTCCAAAGGGCTATTTATAACAATGTCAAGGGCTGGAGCAAAAGACCTCCCTGTTGCTAGTTAGACCCTTACAAACACCTGGTACCCAAGCTTGTAGTCCAATGCAGTCCTACTGGGTACAGCCATTAGGAAACCTAGTGGGCTCCAACACACATCCATGTCCCTGTATCCATGGCTTGTTTTCATACTCTGAGCAGTCACTATCACAGGCAGAAGCCACAGCCTCCTTAAAGAATGGAAAAACCAGAGCAGTTTTTGTCTCTATGAAGCAGACATTGAACAGCATATGCAAATCTAAATCTTCTGGAACTAATGTTCCTTTAGATATGGCTTCTAATTTTAAGTACCTGGACCTGATTATTAATCACAATGTCTCTTCAAGTAAAGGGATTTAAACTTTCTCCACTAAAAAAAGTGAACTGTTTAAAAATATGATCGCTGCTTTCTGGAGAATCAGGCACCTGTCTGAAAGTCTGACTCTGAATAGGATGTTCATCTTCCAGGCAAAAACCTGTTGTTGCACATTCCCTCTGAGGGCTCCCTCTTCTCTGCACCTAGGCCCCTAAGGAACAGTTCCGACTTCCTTCCTTCTTGATTTATTGGCAGGCTCCTCATCTGTAGCACATTATCAAGTGCACAGAACTCAAAAGAGGATGATGTGCCATTTTCTCATCTCATATTTTTTGGGTGGGCAGTACTGGAGATTCAGTCCAGGTTTTCATGCATACAAGTAATCACTGAGCTACATTCTCAGCCTCCCCCAAGCCTCTTTTTGAGACAGAGTCTCTTTTTGTAGCCTAGGGTAGCCTGGAACTTCCTATAGAGCCCAATTGGCCTTGAATTCATGATTGTCCCGCATTAACCTCCCAAAACACTGAGATTAACAATCGTGCACCACTCTACTCATCTCAATAAACCTTTATACACATTCTTTCACAAAGAGTTCATGACAATTTTATAAGAGCATTTAAGCGAGTTTTGTACAGTCTCTCATGATGAAAACAGAGTAATCAAGTGGATGTTATTTATCAAATACAAAAGCAATAACAACACATCAAGGACAGTATGGCATTACCAATTCTATCACTATGGCAGCCATCCACTACGGCAGCCAGAATGGCCAGATTAGTATCTCCAGAGACACAGGTGGCTGCTGGTCTCTGGGACTCTGCTCAGAGGTGCGGAAACAGCAGAGAGCTGAGAAGCCCAGTTCTACAAAACAAAAGGAGCTATCTAGATCAATGAGTAAGAATACTGTGGCTATGAAAAGAAAGCAAGAGAGTGAGCAAGCATAATCTAAAACTGTCCTGGGTGTCCTCATAAATGACTGGGAAGAGGCATTATGCAGTCAGACAGTCGGATGTGGTGCATCCACATGGGAAAAGGTACAAAAAGAAAGTCAGCAGGGCAGGTAAGGCACTCAAGAGGAGCCCTTGACAGGGACATAGTGGTACCACAGGCAATAAGGCAAGCGGTGTGAGTATCCTATCTTTTCTTTCTGTGAATTTATTCAATCAGTTCTATAATAAAAGGAAACGTAATTATTTCCAGTCTTCTTCTTTTTTTTTTTTTTAGAGACAGGGTTTCTCTGTGTAGCTTTGCGCCTCTCCTGGAGCTCACTTGGTAGCCCAGGCTGGCCTCGAACTCACAGAGATCTGCCTGCCTCTGCCTCCCAAGTGCTGGGATTAAAGGCGTGCGCCACCAACGCCCGGCATTCTTCTTTTGTCTTCTTTAGTTTGCTTTGCGTTTATGACAATCCTGTAAAGACTATACCCTGGTATTTTATTAGAGTATAGCCATGGAATGAGCTCCTAGAAGTCCTGTTATTGATTCAAAGGGTTATCAGTCTTCTTCTTTACCTATAAAAACCAGTAGGAAGTGGTTAATTAGCTGGGAATGGGCTAGCCAAGTGACTCTGGCTTCGGATTATTAGTTGTCTTCATAAAGGTGGAGGGAAAGTGGTGCAATACTAGGGAAATAATGTGGTGGAAACAAGTATTAACCCAAGATGGTTGGAAAAGGACTTCCTGTAGTCTTTCAATGGCTTGGGAAGCAGACAGCAGTAGTGTGGAGACAGGCAGCATTGGAATCACCTGGAAGACCTGTTAAAAACACAACTGCTGAAATCCACCCAGGACGCTCTGATTTGGCAGGTCTAGGGTGGGGAACTGAGAGTCTGTGATTCATTCAAGCGCCCAGCCCTGAGTCACTCAGGTATCACACCTAGAGGATCACTGAGTAGACTATTGCTCAAAGCAGCAGGAAGTGGTTCAGGATGGCCCAAATGACCAGAATCTGAATTTGTATGTCCTCTGACTTTTTTTACTCCAAATTTTTCATTAACTACTTAGATGCTAAAGTTTCAGCATTAAATGACATTGGAATAATGTGGCCAGAGTTTAAAAAAAAAAAACTGATGCCCAGGATTGTCCAGACTCATAACCAATCAAATAAGAATGTGTTTGGGACACTGTACTGGTTAGTTTATGACAACTTAACAAGCTAGAATCACCTAGAAAGAAGGGATCTCAATTAAGGAATTACCATCAATCAGACTGGCTTAGAGGCATGTCTGTGGGGCATTTTCTTGATTAATGATATGAGAGTGCCCACCCTACTGTGGGCAGTACCTTACCTGGGCAAGTGGTCCTGGGTGCTATACGAAAAGTAACTCAGCCAGCCATGAGGAGCAAGCCAGCATCCTCTACCTTCTCAGCTTCAGTTCCTGTCTCCAGACAGGAGTTTGGATTCCTGCCTGGAGTGCCTACCCTGGGTTCCCTCAGAGATGTAATATGACTTGGAGTTGTAAGATGAAGTCAAAGCTTTCTTCCCCAAGTTGCTTTTAGTCATGGTTTTTATCACAGCAATAGAAAGCCAACTAGAACAAGAACCAAGGTAGAAAATGTTCTTAAAGCTTCTAGTTGGTCCAGTATAGAGGCTAAGTTGAAGACCATGGTTCCACCGCAGTCCCTGAGTCTCTCCTGCAGGTTGTGACTACTTGATTCTCTCAGTGTGACCTTCCCTGGCTTCAGACAGAACATGGGAAACTTTTGCAATTGATGTGGTTTTTTGTTCAGAAAACAGGCTGACAGAAGAAAGTGAAAGTGTGTATCTATGGAACTATCTCATGCTGCACATTTACAAATGCAAAGAATTGTCTTTTTCCAGGACCATATCAAGATGCTATAAATAACAGGAAGAAAGAGAAAATGTCCAAACTATACATCACCAATGGATGTTCTCTGTCTAAATTTCAAGACACACACCTGTGAGGAGAGCCTCATACACAGTGAGACTTATCATTCTCTTCCTAGCTTGGAGGTCACAGTTCAAATTCAGCAAGGAGATGACATCCCTTGGCTGAAGGAAGGCAACCTTTTCTAAAATCTCTCCTCCACTTATCTGTGGTATTTCTGTGATTGACAAACAGACAAAAATATATTTATCTAGGGATTATCTATATTGAAAGCTAGGCATAGGATTTCTGTCTCTGTCAACATTACAGGCATATCAGCTATTTGAACAAAAGGAGAGGTATTTTTCCATTCAATCCTGAATGCGGAGGATTCTCCAGTTCATATTCAGAGAGACATTTGGTTTTATTGATCGTGATAGCTGAATTTGTTTAAACTCCTATAGTCAGGCAAAGAGGAGGTTGATTTTTCTTTTTATTGTAAAGGTTATTAGGGGGGATCAGATATAGAAGTTATTTGTCTTTAGACAATCCAGTAGAATCAGAACACTCAAATATGTTCCACAAGTTTTGTTCAAAGCCAATACTTGGATAGTCTCAAGAATTACCATATCCCTTCATGGAAATTCTCATTTTATTGTCTGAGGCTTAGCTTATTTGAAGAAGATGCCTTGTTATCAAGGGAGATTTATGTATTATTCTACTTTTAATTGATAAGAAATTTCTAAATTTTACCAACAATCTGAGGTTGTAAGGTTCACTTGTGCCATCTGTAACCCAAAGTCCTTTGCTTTAGATTGTTACCTCTTGGCGGGCTTTCTGAGCATCCTTTGTCACAAACCTTTCCCTGGCATATTTGCCCACCACCTCCAAATCCGAAAAGAATATGTCTAAAATACTACATGGTAGCAGTTCTGTTTTATTCCTCCTCACTGTTTGTTTGTTTGTTTCTTTGGGTGCTATTTTGTATCAAGCAGAGGCTTGCCTAGGCTGGCCTCCAACTCACAATTCTCCTTGCCTCCGTTTCTCAAGTACTGGGACTAAACTATAAGAGTGCACAACCGTTCTTGGCATTTGCCTTTAAAAAAAATATTTCCTACATATTTCTTATTTAATTGGCTTGGCAAGGGAGGGGCGTCAAGCACGTGCCATATGGAGGTCAGAGGACAACTTTCCTTCCAAACATTGGGTTCCAGGGATTCAACTCGGGTCCCCAGGCACCATTCACCTTTACACACTCTTCCATCTTGTTATACTTCTTCTTAGCTTCTCAAGTCTTTATCTCATTTTTTTTGTTTGTTTGTTTTGATTTTAGCTTTTTGGTTTTTCTGTCTTATATTTGAGAGAGAGAACATGGGGTTGAGTGGATGTGGAAATGGAGAGGATCTGGGAGGAGTTGGGAGAGGAAAAAAAAAACATGACCAAAATATATTGTGTGAAAAAATAATAATACAAATAAATAATAAAATTTCAAAAGAAAAGACGTAAGGGAATGAGCTTAATTCCTCAAACACAAATCAAAACCACCAACACTCTTCCTTCCAGGAAGAGTCAGGTATCACACAGGGCTCCTCCCCTGAGCCTTGTAGCCAATCTGTAACTCATTGATGGAAACCGAGGACCTTAGAGGAGCCACAGTGGGTGTGTCATATTGTAGTGAAAATTCAGAACGAAGCAGAAATGTTACAGCCAAAAGACATCAGGAATGAGGACATGTGCTTCTTCCAGACATGCCCTTTGTCTCAACCCATTCTGATATTTACACTGGGATACAGTGCACAAAGACAGCCCTTTCTTTGCTGAGAGAAGACCAGTGTGACTTCTAGAAAATGACCACAGTATTTTTAAATGAAGTTATGCAAATCTGATAGTCTAAAGTAAATGTTTCATAAAACCAACGACTTTTTAAATTGTAGGACTAAATTGTTTGTATATAAATATTACCTTTTATATTCCATTTGAGTTTTATGTAGATGAACACATTACTTTAATGACCTGCATTTACGGAGGGAGACTGGGAGAGTGGTTCCCTGAAATCCTTGCCAGCCAGATGGCTGCCTTTTCTTGCATGAGATTAAAAGATGTTTCTCAGTCACCATGATGCTTCTGAGGCAGATTAATATCGCCAGCTAAATTGCTTGTGTTTTCGGAATAAAATTTAAAGAGAACTTTTTAAAGCAATTGGTGTCACCGGTTCTTGGAGCAGATTGCTCTCCAGGTAGAGACACATTCGGTAATTAATGGAAAGAATTCTGTGTTAATTGACTGCTTCGGGAAGAGAGATATAATGACTCCTTATTAATCATCAAAAGAGATGTACAGCATGGAGGTCCCACAATAATTGCTCCAACAGTGGAAAAATGTTAATTAATGAAAAAGAACAATGATGTAAGAAATTAGCTACATAATGCCTGCCTCCAATAAGTGGTTGCATTTTAAACACATTAGAGTGGAAGCCACAAAGCATTGCTTGAAGTGGTAGATACACAGAACTTTCTACTCTGAATTTAGGTTGAGGGATGAAAAAAAAAAATGTTTTTCACAATACTTCTATCACCTCTGCTTGAAGAAGTAAGAACATCCACCCAGAGCTATATTTATTTCAAAGAAAGGGTCATTGTCAATCATCTCTGATCTAGGCTTTTTAAAATAAAATTAAAAAAAAATCCCCAGACCAAAACAAGGTCACTTATTAATGCCCTTTAATTTCAGCACAGTAGGTCATTCTGACTGCTAAGGACAAAGGGAATGGAAGACAATGCTTCTCCCCAGACAGAAATCAGCAAATTCAGTTTCTGAACCTTTCCCAGATAGGATATAAGAAAAAAACTTCAGATTCACTTTGGGAACCAAGCATCTTCTTTTAAACAATCTAATGCTAAGTCTCTGAGAGAACAGCACTTCCTGTCTCTCTAACAGCTGGTAGAAAAGGAAGTTGAGTTTAATGAACATGCACAGACTATCAGAGCTCAGTACTGGTCCTTAGATCCAGCAGAATCATCAGTGGCCACCCTGATGACTTGCCTCTGACAAGTTCCCAAGCCATCCCTCCTCAGGCTGGAAAAAGGGCCACAGAAAGGAGCAGGCAGCTGAAGGACAGAATGACACCAACATCACTCACAGGTCCAGCTCCCTGAATGGACCATGAGATGCCAGTACTGCATCCCGAGCAGATGCAGAAATCCCACTGACTTCACCCTTGCTTTTCCTTCTAGCTGGAATGTTCTGGGACTACAAGGTGCTCTCCTCTGTCACTTCATCGAGCCTGTGTACCTCCACAGCATCATTGTGGGAAGCCTGCACCACACGGGCCACCTTGCACGGGTCATGAGCCACAGGATGGAGGGCATCGGCCAGCTGCCTGCCTCATACCGGCAAAACAGGCCCCTCCTTAGTGGTAAGAGAACAGTCTCAAGAGAGAGACCTGCAACCTCCTCCTTGTCTACAGGCTGATGAGCACAGGTCCCATGGTTGCAACTCTTGTCTGATTGCATTCATTTTGGCAATGGCGATTCTATTGAGTAAAATGAAAACAATGAGGAAACTTAATATGAACAAGTGTGTGTGTGTGTGTGTGTGTGTGTGTGTGTATCACAGCATATCTGATAATAAGCAATATTTTGGCATGACTTCATGTGGGACCTAGCACAGCACACGTCTGTATCTTGTTTTCACTACAGTGTTAAAGTAGCTCACACAAAGACCCTACTAACATAATGAGGTTTAAGAGGCCCCCAGCACACACCTTAGGTGCCCCTGGTGTGTGAGGACCTGAGTTCGGATCCCCAGAACTCATGTAAAAACACTGAATGTGGTGGTGCACATCTATAATTATAGCACTCTTTTGGGGTGATGGGAGCTGGAGACAACAGAATCCCCAGACGCTCACTGGTCAATTAGCCTGATATATATATATATATATATATATATATATATATATATATGCAGTAGCAAACAAGAGACCTTGCCTCAAACAAGGTGAAAAGCAAGGACTGACACTCAAGGTTGTCCTCTGAAATGTCACTGGCCATACTCGTACTGTAACACACACACACACACACACACACACACACACACACACACACACACCAAAAAATAAATAAAAAATGAAAGGGTCAGTCAGCCCCCAGATCACCTGGAGTGTGTCTGCAGAACCTAGGACACCCTCTGTTGCAGGGCTTGGCAGGAAGTAATTCTGGGAGGCAAGCCCTAAGCAAACTACACTTGCTACTTCCCATAGAGCCTAAGTGCTGTTAGGGAGCCAGACATGCCACCCCACCTAGCAACAATTAGTTACAGGTCACATAGCCATGGAAACACTGGAAGGTGTGAAATTTTATGTACCATAGGAAGGAGCCAGTGAGAAGTCTCCAAAGCTTTTGGGAAGGTGGTGTTTATCCATTGGAACCACTGAACTTCTGTATTAATTGTAAACTTCCAGGCTTGTGGGAGACAACCAGAGCAGAAGGAGGAAGCATGCGGGTTTTAATCCTGTCCTGTTAGCCTTGTGGTGAGAACCTGGTGGAACACTCTAGGTCTTTAAGTGGGTTCCCCTTGTGCATCAGCAGAGTTCTCTTGAGGAACTACTTGTGGCAAAATCAGGAAGACACACTGAGAAACCGCGGAACTCCCTGTGCAAGAGCAGGCCTGGGCTCTGCTCCAGGAGCAGGAGACAAGCGTTCACCAGCTTGGCTGCTTTGCTTTTAGCTTGTGCTGTGGTGTGAATGTGAATGCCTTTCACAGGCTCATGGGCTTTAATACTTAGTCCCAGCTGGTGGCACTGTTTGGAAAGGCTGTGAAACTTTTAGGAGGTGGAGCCTTACTAGAGGAAGTAGGTCACTGGGTACAGGCCTCACTTCCTGTCTGCTCTGCCTCCTGACTTATTTGTGCAATACTATGAGCCTCCCTAGGCTCCTCGATGATGGACTGTATCTCCTCACACCATAAGCCAATGTAAGCTCTTCTATCTTTGAAGTTGCTTCTGTCACGTAATTTGGTCAAAGCAATGAGAAAAGTAATACAGCCCGAGTCTCAGAAAAGAAAAAAACAGTAAGACAAAGCAATTGTTGTGTGTGTGTGTGTGTGTGTGTGTGTCTGTGTGTATGTATGTGTGTATCTGTCTGTGTGTCTATCTGACTGTGTCTGTGTATGTGTGTATATCTGTGTGCATACTCTGTGAATGTCTGCATGTCTATATGTTGCAGTTGGGCCTAAGATTTATTCCCAAAGTTTTTAAATTGTTCCACATTATAAGATCAGGTATGCAAAGGAGCCTCATGGGAGCTGTGGTGGGGATGAAATGAAATAATTCATGCAAAGCTGAGCAAATTCTTAAGAGAAGATGCTGCCATCACAGAAATGAATCCTTTTATTCACTTATTCTACAATGTTGATCACTTACAGGTTATGTAAAATAAGATCACAGACATAAAAAACTAAAACAGAGAAGGTGGAAAGGAGTTCTCCTCCATGTCTCACAACTCACACATTAAACCCCAGGCAATATAGATGCTCTCTGAGCTCCTGGGGTCCCTGACTAAGACTCCTCTTTCTTTTATCAGTGAGGAGAGTTCATGGCACTAGGACAGTGGGCTGAACCCTAGCTCCTGAAGCTGAGTGTTGTGACACATGCCTGTAATTTGAGTATTTGGGAAGCTGAGGGAGGGTCATGGGTTCAAGGACAGCCTTGATACATAGTGAATTACAAACTAGCCTGAGATACACAGAGAGACTTGTGTCATTTTGTGTTCAAAGGCATGGGATTTATTAGATTACTGCTAGCTCCCAGAACTCCAAGTGTGCAGCTAAGGAGGACTTGTATCCAAATGTTGGCCAGTCTCAGCAAGGCTACCGCACAGAGGGTGGCACCGCTTTATCCAGGAATGTTAAACAACTGTTGTATTAAGACTTTGCCTTATTTCACTGCAAAGAATGCTGAACTATTGTGGAAGGAGTGATTACCTCATCTCCAGCCTGAGAGCTGAGCTAAGATCGGTAAGGCTGGCTGCACACCCACAGGCAGTGGGGTACCTACCCCCTGTGTACTTATTCTGCTTCTGCTTGTTACACTACCCTGGTATCCCTACCTTTGTTCCCAGCCCATTGACTGTTTCCTTCATCCTCAGCACAGAATGTGTGATGGGGTCTTAATCACTAACTAGTCCTGATACACATAATGGGTGGGGTTTTAGTTCACCTGAAAAGTCCAGGCTATAAAGGCTGCCTTTGGGTGCAATCTAGGCTGCAGAATACATAACTCTAACCATAGCAGCTTTTGAGAAATGAACAACCTATGAGTAGTATTCTTGGAGACAGGAAGGAGGCAAGAAGCAGGGTATGTTCTGAGTAGTACAACTATTATAAAGTTCAGAAGTATCCAGTGAGTAGCAAAATCATTAGAGAAAGGAGATAACACTTGTTGAACAGGCACTTTCTCTCAATGTTGACTTACGACATGAATCATCTCATTTGATCTTCATGCCATGCAACAACAAACACTAGTCTCTCCATTTTTTTAAGTACCAGAAGAAAGCTAGGGAGCTGTCTCAGTCTGTAAAATGTTTGCCTTGCAGGCGCGAGGACCTAGTTCAAGCTCTAGAACCCACATTAAAAGACCTGCTTGATGTCCAGTTTAGCCTACTTGGAGACTGAGTCCCCTGAGAAACCCTGTCTCAGGAGGTGGATAATCCTAAAGAACAATGCTGGATGTTGATGTCTGCCCTCCACATGCATGTGCACACATGTGTCACCTTCATATCCATGAGCACACATTAATTAACCTTGAAAGAGACTCATGTAAATTCAATATATTCCTTAAGGTGCTCTATTTAACCAAAAGGAACAAGGATTTAAAGTCAGATCTGGTTGGCTTAAATTTTAAATTCTTCTAATATGTCAGATTATATCCTGTGGCAGTGCAGTCCAAGTTCTTAGATGTCTATTTCTTTAACCGCATAAAAACTAATAATGCGAAACGAGGCTAGCTAAAGAGGCAGCCACATCTAACTACCAGAGAAGTGGTGTGGGGGCGGCGAGCCAGTGCACTGGAGTGTGTCCAAAACTCTTAGCTGCCCGCTGCTCTCACAGTAGCTCAGACAGGAGAAGACTCATCTGTTGCCAAGCACAGAAGTGGAAGGTTCGCCTTGAGGGCTAGAAAATTATATTTATTTTTTAAATGGCCAATAATTTCAGCAATTCTAAGAAAACGTGACTTTGGGACCAAACTCTTCCTCTTTCTTGCTTTCATTTTTTTCTTGTTTTTCTTTATCCTGTCTTTTCTTAAAGTGACAAGGACTCACTGTAACTAAGTGACGAAACTAGCTCTCGACAACATCGAAACATGGCTAGTTTGGAAGCATAAGTGAATGCCTCCCTACTAAATGTCCCCAAATCATGGCACAGTTCTTAGATTTATTGTAGGTTAAAGTTAGGAGACTTTTCATTTACTATGAAGGGTTTACATTCTATCTTTTTCTGTGCTCCTAACTCCTTGAATTGTCCTCATTCTTCTGAATTTATCTAAGAGTTTAAATAAATGATTTAGGGATGGGACAGATGGCTCATCAGTTTTGAGGGCTTGCTGCTCTTGCATAGGACCTGAGTTTGGTTCCAAGCAGCTTACAATCACCTGTAACTCTAGTTCTGGGGGATCCAATGCCCTCTTCTGATCCCTGTGGGCTCCTGCACTCACATGCACATACCCACCACAGAAATTCACATATAAAGTAAGTCTTTTTGGTTTTGGTTTTGTTTTTAGCAGGGTTTCTCTGTGTAGCTTTGGAGCCTTTCCTGGAACTCACTCTGTAGCCCAGATTGGCCTCAAACTCACAGAGATCCACCTGACTCTGCCTCCTGAGTGCTGGGATTAAAGGCATGTGCCACCACCGCCCGACAACAGTGACTTAAAATTAACAAACATTAAGAAATGGAAACTACAGTACTACCTCCTTCCCAACCCTCTGTCAAGGGAGTGGTCTTTGTCCATCCTCTGGGGACCAGTACATCCTTTCTTGGACATCCAGTCTCCAGTCTGTGCTCTTTATAAATGACATGCCCATCTGGGAATGTGGCAACATAAATAAAATGATAACTTTTCATTGTTGTGGCTGTAGAGATGGCTCAGCAGGCAAAGTATTTGCTGCTCAAGCAAAGGGACCTAAGTGCAGGTGCCCAGCATCAACGTACAAGCCAAGCACACCAGCATACCTGTAAAGCCAGCACTGGGAAGGGCAGAGACAGAAAGATCCCTGGAGCTCACTGGCCAGTCAGTCTTGCCAAAATAGTCAGCTTCAGGTTCGCTGAAGCGTCCCCATCTTAAAAATTAATGTGGAAGGCCACAAGACAGCTCAATGGTTTAACGCATTTGTGACACAAGCCTGACAAGCAGAGTTTGATCCCCCAAACCCAAGTTGAATAAAATGTTACATAGACAGTGCAGCAGCAGGAATAAGAGAAATTCAACGACACAAAAGGAGAGAACCAACTCCTGAAAAGTTGTCATCCTACCTCCATATGCGTGGAGTGTCATGCATGGAGTGTGCATGCACACACATATAGTAATGGTGGTAAAGTTGTAATAATAAAAATGTAGAATGAGAGAGGAAGGCACCCAGAAGTCAGTCTCTGGCCTCCACACAAACACATGTGAAGGCAGCCAAACACACATGCACACACAAAGAATTTTAATTGTTAAGTGTGAAATTCACGACTAGAAAAAGACAATTAGAGAAATACAGGTCCACCTGATGGGCTTGGGATAATGGCATTGCCCCTGAGACACTTTGTCCTCTTTCCCACAAGCCTGTGTGGCATCCACCTCCCCTGCAAGCAGTGTGGTCTGACTGAACCCATCAGTCTGTACTTACTTAGAATATGGTTTTCATTACTGTCAAGATGCAAATTAAACTAAATCTTGATATCTCACCTGCTCAAAACCCCTAAGCAGTAACTTCACTGCGTTTGATGGACATTTGAAAATGAATCATGCAAATTTTGAAAAGAAATCATCCTAATTTCTGGAATAAAAAAAACAAGTGTGGGGAAGGATGAGGTCTGGCATAAAGATGATAATAATAAAAATCACACTCAAACAAGCAAATGAACTTCCTCAAGGTCAGTTTACAGAGTCACCTTAAGAGGGGAAGCTCACGCATTAGGAGAATGAAACCCTGCAATTTAGACACGGCTAAATCAGTTCTGGGTTAAAAAGAACCAACCAAGCTGAAAAGGATACCCTTATTACCACAGGCACAGAGTGCATAGTAATGCCTCAAAGAGAGACTTGAAATATTCTTCGTAGGGCAAGCTACACTGGAGCCAACTTCAGGACCAGAAACCTGTGAGTGTGCTAAGACTAGCCCAAATCCTGAATCATTGGGACGGGGGGGGGGGGGGGGGGGGGGGGGAGACCCCCAA
>CABHPQ010173506.1:38145-52342 GCA_902168405.1 Peromyscus aztecus
CTAAAGAAGTCTGTCAATTGTGAATTCAATAAGGTGGAAACAAAATAGTGAGAGTAATAACTAATAAAAATCTATACTTTGAATACTCGTGTTTTTAGAAAAAGGGTGCCGTAAAATAGAAAGTGACTTTGACAGCTTGTCCTACCAAGCTGAAGATATATACTTCTTGATGCTTTCAGCATCACAACTATTTCTCCCATCAAGTAAAAATAATTACAATGGGCCAAAGGGGTCTAGATAACATAGTTGTGCTGGTTTGAATGAGAAATGTCCCCCATAGTCTCATTATTTGAACAAGCGGTCCCATTTGGTGGCACTGTTTGGGAAGACTGTGGAACCTTTAGGATGTGGGGCCTTGCTGTGGGAAGTATGTCACTGAGTGTGGGCTTTGTGGGTTTACAGCCTGGCTCCACTTCTGGTTCTCTCTTCTCTCCTCCCTCCTCCCTGCCCACTTCCTGCTCCCAGAGTGTAATTTCAACAGTCAGCTTCTGGCTCCTGCCTCCATGCCTTCTCTTACTGTTAACATGTATTTCCTGCCATGATGGACTCTATCCCTCTGGAACTGTAAGCCAAAATAAATCCTTTCTCCTCTAAGTCACTTTTGCCAGTATATCTTATCACAGCATAAGAAAAATAACCAAGTCAATAGTCAAACTCTTTTTTATGATGATAGCCTACATAACAGATGTGGGTTTAATACTTATTTTTTTATGTGGTGGCACACTTGTGGAAGTCAGAGGACAGCTCACAGGAGTCACTCTCCCCTTCCACTATGGGTCACTGGGATTGAACTCTGGTCATAGACGAGGCAGCAGGTATCTTTATCTGCTGAGCCATCTCACCAGCCCTAGATATGGATCTTTTTAATCTTGACCTTTCTAAACCCACACTGAAAATAAAAGTATGTTTATTTTTTATAGTACAAATCAAGGTTATAGCAATGATCAAGAAATCTGAGACCAGAGACAAGCCAGAGAATTGATCGTTAGAACCGTGAGTTGAAGACCACTTTTCTAGTTTGGTGTGACGAACACTGCTGCATTTCCACTAGAAACAGACAGCATTGCTTCTCTTTCTTCCTGGTACTAGTTGTCCTGAAGCAGTAAAAAAATAATAATAGCAAACATATCTAGAAGCTGTTTTTCCTGACAACTTAGTCAGAAGTTTGATACACATTAAAACCTTCATCAACTATAGGCTAAGTTTTGACTGATTCTATATGCTTTTCACACTCTGGATACCTGTTCTGGAGGCATTCATGTTCCTACTTTGGTGTGAGTATCTACTGTGTTTCAGAATCCTATAAGGAATGCTGATCCTTTCTAATTCAAGGGAAGTTTATGAGATTAGTGATAATAAATAGTATTTTGCAAAATAAATCAAATGTTGTGGGAGCAAATACTTTCTTTCATCTAGATATTAATTTGTAGCATCATTTTATATTACATAAAATTTGGGCATATGATGTAGTAACTGAAAAACTTCCATAAATGTTTTGTGTAAATCACTGTGCTGTTATTTTTAAGTATTGGAGGTATACAGGTCTCACACTTGACCTAGACCTACACCTGGAACTAGGCAACCTCAGAAGTTGGTTTGAGTCCTCCCATGCCTCAAGAGGGCTCCAGGTAAACCTTTTTTGATTACCCCCCCATTAGGCATCATCTATACAATGAGCATGACAAATGCTAGCACTCCCCCTCATCTGGCAATGAGTGGATCCAAAGCTTAAATTTTGAAGGAAAGTCCTTGTCCAAGCTTTGTGTCCAATAGTCCAGGAGCAAAGAGCCCAGGTGTAGATTCCCCCACCTAGCTCATCTTTCTGTGCTTTGAAAGTCTACATATCAAGTTCCAGGCCAGCCAGGGCTTCATAATTTAACTCTGTCTCCAAAGAGGGGTGAGGGGCATGGAAAATAAAAATGAAGGCACAGTAGCAGAGCAAGGAAAACTGCTATCCTAAAGGCCTGAGTGGCCACAGGAGGAAAAGGATATGGAATAGGATGTAGAAACATCTTCCAGAAGCAAAGAGAACTTTCTCTGTTGGCAAGCTCTTTGTTCATTTTTATTTTCTTTTAGGTTAACCGAGTTTGTGGGGATAGGTGCCTGTGTGGCTGTATCCTAGATTTTCTTTTGACATTTCTTTTTGGATCAGAGATCCTGTTACTAAACAGGTTTGGTTGTTTTGTCTATTTCAGAGGGGGAGGAATGGGGGATGGAGACATGGCCCCAAGGTTAAGAACACTTGTTTCCAGAGGACCAGAGTTGGCTCCTGGCACCCAACTCCAAACCCCACCTTCAGGCATCTACTCCAAGCCTCCTCCAGCACCCTCACACATGTGCATATAAGCCCACATAGATACCCACACACATAAATATAAATACATTTAAAAATAAAGCATAATAGCACACATCTGTGATTCTATCCTTTAGAGACCGAAGCTGAAAGACCACAAGTTTGAGGAGAGCATGGGCTGCAAAGTGAGACTTAGTCTCAAGAAAAAAAAAATGATCAGGACATTCTGTCTCATTGTCACTAATCCAAGGAAAATATTTCCATTGCCAATACAATTCAACACGTTTATTCACATCATTCGGGTGTTTATTTACTCACTCAGTCTTAGGTTGAAGTTGGGAGGTGCTGACCATATCATTCAACAAATAGGAACTACTTACTTATAAGTATCAGACACAATCCTATGGTTTTGGCTGCCTAGAGATATGATCTTGAGGAAGGAGGGGGAACAAGGAGGAGAAGGAAGAGGAAAATGGGAGAAAGATGTCTGAGGAAGTTGCAAGGAGCAGGCTGTTTGCTGGCCACAGTCTAGGGAAAAGCAAATGGGAGAGAAAAGCACTCTTTGAGGAACACTGTTGTTGACTTGGTGTCATCGTCCCAATGTTTGAGAAACTAACTCTGACTTGATTTTGTTTTAAACGACTGTTTGGTTCCAATTCTGAGACTAGGTCACAACAATCTTTTCTTCAGGGGCTTCAGAGTGTCTGTAGGGTAAATAGGGGACAGGGAAGACCACAGATACCTTAGGTCATCCCAGCCTTGGGAGACAGCCTTGTAAGTGACTGCCACACAAACATGAGGACTTGAGGTCTATCCCAAACCAACACAGAAGAAGCCAGGCCTCATAGCCATGCCAAGCTTCTACATAGGTTCTGTGGATCCTGCATAGGTTCAAACTCGGGTCCTCATGCTTGCCCAGCAAATGCTTTGCCCACTGAACTGTCTCCCCAGCCCCCTTGGTTTACTCTTTACAGACACTGAGAACTTGTTAAGACAACCTCACCACACAACATACCAATTGCCCACCCTCAGTCCCACCCTACTCTGTGGGCTCCACAGCACATGTCATATATTTCCCACTGAATATGCTCTATTAAGACAAGAGGGTAGCTATAAAATTACTGGCAATTATGATGGTGTTCATGTTAATGAGAATAAATAAAATGACATTAATATGATAAATTTATCAATTCTGTTTCCATTAGAAGTGTGTGTGTGTGTGTGTGAGAGAGAGAGAGAGAAAGAGAGAGAGATAGAGAGAGAGAGAGAGAGAGAGAGAGAGAGAGAGAGAGATTACACAGGGTACACAGGATATCTGGCAGTATATTAAATATTAAATTCAAGAGGCCCATTCTATCCCTGCAACTTTATGATTCCATGCATGCCTGGAAGCATGCTACTCCATTCATTTTGCAAAATTAAATGTAATGCTCCCCTGTATTATAGACTCGCCTCACTTCATATAAAAATTACATCCCTGAAAGGTCTTGTGTAAATTTAATTTGGGGAGACTGAATTACATTTTAAATATAGTAGGCTCACCAGCTATTTAAAGACATGCTGTAATGTCTCACTTATATAATGCCTTTTTTAAAAAAATAAATAAGGATTCCTTTGAAGTAAGGCATCTTTATATAGATGTGAGCCACCATAAAGCTAATTTTCATGGCTGAATCGTGGCTAGTCTGTCTCCACTCTTCAATGATGATAGAACTAAGAGCAGTGGTCGGAATCACCATTGTAATAATCAAATTCTCGTGAGAGGAGAAGCAGTAGTAGGTTAATTAACTTATCAGAGTTCACACCACTAGGAAGTCGTAGAAGTGATATTTGACCTTGGCCTATTTCTGAGCCCACCTTGTTAATACAATTGTGTGAACTGAAAAGACAAGGCAGACAACCGCATTGAGTATGACCCTTACCCCCACCAACCTCCAGACTATCTGAGGCAAAGGTGGTAGAGACTGGCTGAGTTTCTACGCATATCTGCTTTGGAATAAGATAGATCCGTTCAAAAAAGTCACCAAAGATGATTAACCCAATTACAAATGCCAGCACATCTCTGTGTTGAGTATCAGACAAACTTGTTAGCATTTGTCTGCTAAAGATGACTTTGGTAGAACTATTTAGGTTGGGAAGGGATTTCCACCCATGACTGTTCAGAAACAATTACTAAGGGAAAGGTTTTAGTTGATTCTGGTATTTTCATAAAATTGCATCATCTTTCAGGCACACTTTCTCCCATCCCCTCACTCTTCTTAGCTTTTTATACAAGTTTCCAAATCAAAGAGCCTATTATTGCATTAAAACAGACCCACTCTGGCGTGTGTTTCCCCTGTTTATTCCGTAAACCTGAGAAATGACCAGCTACTGTTAAGGTATCTGGACACAGTCCACCACCAGGACCAGCATTGCTGAAGGCAAAAGGAAGGGCAGACAAATTGCCCCAGAGAGGAGGAAGCAAACTCTCATCTGGAGATCTGGGCTTTTGCCAGTAGGTGGTGCCAGAGTGTGGGATAATCCCGGGAAATGATGCTCAAGGATGATGTTTTCCAGGAAGTGGCTCTGAGAAGGCCATGAAGAGACACTCAGGGTGTGGGATTACTCCAGGAAGTGGCACATAAGTGAGGTGTCTGTAAAAAGTCATATTTGGAAAGGGGGCCTTTGCAGTTTTGATTAAAGTTCATGAAATGGGGAGATGATGACATAAATTATTTCAGAAGCCTCCACATGCAATCACATTTGTTATTATGAGAAGAGATCGAAGTGATGCAACCATAAGCCAAAGAATACTTGCAGATTCCAGAAGATAGACAGGTCAAGGAAGGCTCCTCCCCCAACGCTTCAGGAAAGCACCGCCCTGCTGACACCATGACTGTAGATTCTGACCTCCAGAATGGCCAGAGAATAAATCTGATTGTTTCAAGCAATTAACTTTATAATAAATTAAGTACAATACCACATTGTTAAAGCATAATTTTCTCAATTTTAGAAATCACATTGAATTATGCACTATTGTTCCCTCATTACAAAATAATTCATTAAAGGCAAATTTTGCTTAGGGTTTCTATTCAGTCAATTTTATTTTTATTTGTTTTGGTTTCTGAATGCTACAGAGAAAGTTCATAGAATCCTTGGTCAAGGTAGTCTGCAAAATAAGAAGCATGACACAGTGTGTCTTAGTTAGAGTTTCTATTGTTGTGGTAAAACACCATGACCAAAAGTAACTTGGAGAGGAAAAGATTTTATTTTATCTTACAAGCCTCAGGTCAGAATCTATCACTGAGGTAAGTCAGGTCAGGAACTTAAGGTGGAAATCTGGAGGAGGGAACCAAGGCAGGGCCGTGGAAGAACACTGTTTACTGGCTTGCTCCCCTTGGCTTGCTCAACCTGCTTTTGTATACCATCCATGACCGCCTGCCTAGGGATGGTACCATCTCCAGTGAGCTGTGCCCTCCACATCAAACATTAATCAGGAAAATGTCCAACAGATTTGCCTACAGGCCGAGCTGATGGAAGCATTTTCTCAGTGAAGATTCCCTCTTCCCAGACATGCCTAGGTTTGGGTTCAGTTGACAAAAACTAACTGGCATAGCACAGATTTCATCAACTTAATCCCAGTCATTTGCTCACAGTACTGGGTTTCTGAATATTGATTCTTCACCAGGGGTACTCTTTTTTCTTGGACTATAATCAACACAATGCTCATTTTTCAAAATACCAAATCCATTTCCAAAATCTTAGCTAAAACTAGGGCTCCATGTCAACTAGAAGATTCTGATCTGTTGGTGTCTGCCATTGGAAGAATAATCCTGAGGAGGAACTTAATACTGTAAACTGGGGACAGTTGGCAATATTGTATGTGTTTAGTATTCTGGATTATTAGGTATGTGCTGATGTATTACCTTGAGAACTTCATGGGGGTGGGTCTTGGCAGGGTATAGCCTTTTTTATTGTGTCCTTGGAGGTTGGTTTTTATTTGTTTCTTTATTTTTCTAGACTGAAGCCAATGTAGCTCACACTGGCTACCACTCCCTATCTAGCTGAAAATGACCTTGAATTTCTGGTCCTCCTGCCTCCACTCTTCCCATGATTATATGCATGCACCACCACACCTACCTGTATGCAGATGCAGGTGCTGAGAATCAAACTTAGGACCTCACAGATAATAGGCAAGTACTCCACAGCTAGATCCCCAGAGCACCAATGTTTTAATGTTAAATCTTTTCATGTTGCCTCATGAAGAACAGTCTCTGTAATTTATGATATTTATATCTACACCCCTAACCACAGAGAAAATTAGTACAAATCAGTCTTTGCTTTCCATGCCTTAGATGCACCTTCATCTTATCCAGAAAAATCTAAAACTCTTATTGATACAGCTAAGCAGTAGGGTCTATGGTCTTTAAACACCTTTAAAACTAATCTTCCTTGTCCTGAGAGGGGCATGATATCTACAGTAGAGTGAATGGATGAGCTATGGAAGAAAGCTCAGGTCTAGAAGATGGCTCACTGGATTATAGGGTTTACTATGTAAGCATGAGGACCTTAGTTCAAATCTCTAGCACCTACATAAAAACTAGGCATGGCCATGCAATGCCTATAACCCCAGCATTGGGCCACGGAGACCATTGGCTCCTGGGAGCACACTGGCTGGCCAGCCTAGCCAAATTAGTAAGCTTCCAGTTCAATGAGAGACCATGTCTCAAGGGAATAAGTGGTAGAATACAGAAGAGGACACTGACATCCGTCCCTGGCCTATGTGTGTGCACACATACCATACGCATTGCATACATAAACACAAACGCACACACCACTCACACACATCACATACACAAGAAGAAAGGAAGGAAGGGCTGAAGGGAAGGAAGGAGAGAAACAAAAAAGAAAGGGGGAAAAAAGATACAAGTACTATAGAAAATTCTGTTTGTGTCCATCCAGGAATACCAAAAGGGTACCTGGAGTATTGGTTTAAATTCCCCAAATCTGCTACTGTAGTGAGTGAGCTCTTTATTACATGTAAAAAGGTTTTCATAGAAACTAAATGTCAGCTGGGTGGTAGTGGCACATGCCTTTAATCCCAGCACTGGGGAGGCAGAGCCAGGCGGATCTCTGTGAGTTTGAGGCCAGCCTGGTCTACAGAGCGAGATCCAGGACAGGTTCCAAAACAACACAGAGAAACCCTGTCTTGAAAAACAAAAACAAAAACCAAAAAAAAAAAAGTCTTTTTAAGAACCAAAAAACAGAAGATTCTAGGTGTCACATAATTATCTTATTAACTTATCTTCAAAGCCCAGTTCACATCAGAGGGATTATATATGTGAATGCGGCAGGGGGCGGGACGGGGTTGGGGAAGGGGCAGGAGGAGGGAGAAGGTCAATGGAAAAATGAAAAGAATCACCCAAAACAGAAGAAAATGCAAAGCAAATGAGAGTGGAAGACCTTGGAAAGCGACCTTTTCCTGGTGACTCAGAAGGCCGTGCTCAGAGCTCCTTCATCACCATGCCACCATGGGCCTTCCTATGGAAAGAGGTAACCTGGTGCTGACCAGTGGCTAAGGCGCTAGACTCTCCTTCACCCCAAGACAACACTCAAACGCTGTCTCCTGACAGCTGCGCATGCTGTCTATCCTCGAAGCGTTTGCCCTACAGAAAAAGATTGTAGCGACGATGGATGTGAGTGTTCTGGGCAGTAAACACACGTTTCATTGCACATTAGTGAATCTGCACATTACATTCAAGTGAGTCTGGCACACAGCTCCATCTCCTTTAGTATAATCAGAACCCAATCATTAATTACAGCATTGTCAAAAATTGTTCTTCTGGTACTAACACTTAGTAAACATTCAGAGCGGTGTTTCTTTGTGGTTAAAAAAAAAAAAAAATTTAATGACATCAAAGGCTGGATTTCCATTCCCACAGTTTGCTTTGGAGAGGATTTTTGTTCTTGCAGGCAAAGAATAGGATAAAAATAATCCTTAAACTAGAGGCTCAGAGTATAAGTAGACAATGATAACTCCAACAGAGGTATTAAAGTTAAATGTTGAACAAATGTGTACATGTCCAAAAAAATGTATGTTTAATATAAAAATAATCCTGACTTCTGCTTGTTGATTAGTTACTCCACTCCCTGGAATAATTAGGTAATTAATCACTAAACTAGAAGTATTTTCTGTCCTATAACTGGGAATGTTTTGGTGTGTGGCTTAGAAAAGCCTGAGTAAACTAGAGGTGACCTTCAAATCTTCCTTTGAATAACAATTACCATAGCATTTGATGTTTAGAAAGTGCTCCTTTCTCTCTCATTTCATCTTCACTTAACCTTGTGAAATGAAGTTGCCATCATCAGAGAGCAGAAGAAGGGAATTAATGATGTGTGCCAAGGCCCCAGAACGAAGGAAGACAGGCTGGAAACCAAGTCTCTCCGGTTCCTAAGTCCCAAGTCTTGTCTTCACATTGAACCCCACACGTTTGTCAGCCTGTGGCTTCTGTCCACTGTCCCGCTTAAGTTCCTTTCTTCCCCTGCATTCTCCACATGTAGACACAAGAATGCTCACGGCTGCCTCCCTGGACTGTCTGGGTCCTGGTGAGTCGGGCGTGTTGAGAGCAGCACCCAGCCAGCCCGCAGCTGAGCCATCTCCAAGGCAGGTGTCTGCTTGCTGAGAGCCAATGGCAAAGCTCAATGATCTCTCCAGGAAAGCAGTAATAGGAAGAGAACAGGAGGAGTGGGGGATAAATTGCAAGGTAGCAGGCAGGTCATGTATTGACATCAGACATTCAAAGGCTTTCTTATGAGTTCAGAGTTTAGGATTTTGGAGAAGCCCCAAGTGCATGCTTCAGTGGTCAATTCTAGCACAAAAACCAGGCGGACAGGAGAAAGGGAGTGGAGAGAGAAAAGCCTGCAGAGATGGAGGAGATGCCAGGCTGCTGAGCCTGGCTGCCCACAATTCCAAAGCAGTGATCACATCTCTTTGTACCCAGTCGTCCCTGACCTCAGCAGCTGTCTCTTCCTGCCGAGATGGTCCCTGCCCAGTAGGACAGTCCATGGCTGCCAATGGACCAGATTGTCTCCCCTGCCCAGCTCTCAGGGGTGGGTAGCCACAATAGTGAATCATTTCTAGGGAAAGGAGCTGACGTGGATGGAATGTGCCTGGATGTCCAACATTGTCCATCCATGACCAGAAGGTCACAAGGTGACTTTCAGTCTGAGATCTGGGTTGCTTAGGTGGCAACTGGCAAAGCTAAATGGCCATGTGCTGAGAGAGAATGCCTCAGTTCTATCCAAGAAGATCGGAAGTGGAGCTGAGGACAAAGGAGGATCCTGAAGTCCATGACGGTGTAACTCACAGTTGAGCAGATCTTCCGCTGAGATGGGAACTACTCCCTTACATGAAGTTGAATATAGGCCCCTGAACTCCCAGTGTGCTCTTCCAGCTGTGATTTACACCTGTACTGCTTCCCAGTGTGTGGGCTTCTCTAGTAAATGTAGTGCATTCTGGGGACTCCTGAGGAGCCATCCCACTGGACTAAATACAATGCTCTTGCAAAAGCCTCCGGTGCCTCCCTGTGGGCTCCACACACTCGTGTGATAAATGGGCAGATCTAAGAAAAGCTCCCAGGTATGTCCATCCTTTTGAAATTTTGATACAATGTTTTCATCTACAAAATTCATGTGGGAGAATCACATATTATAATAAAAAATAGCGAGCTTATGTTTTGAGTGTCATGGTTTGAATGTGAAATGTCCCCCATAGACACATGTGTTTCAGTGTTTGGTTCCCACTCGCTGGGGCTGTTTAGGAAGGTTGTGGAACCTTTAAGAAGTACAGCCTGACCGAAGGAAGTGGGGGTCAGGCCTTGAGAATGTATAGCCCAACCTCACTTCCTATTCACTTCCACTTCCTGTCTGTAGAGGCAATATGGCCACCTAGCTTCCCACTCCTACAACTGCATCCCTTCCCCATCATGATGGAATGTGTTTCCTCCAACTGTAAGCCAGGAAAAAAAAACTTCCTTCCTTCAATTGCTTATTGTCAGGAATTTTGTCACAAGAATGAAAAAGGTAATTAATACAGTAAGTTAATGATGTTTGTGGTGGGCTGAATTCATAGCTATCCTTGGCCCAGGAAGCTGGCTATGGGTTGGACATGTCTGTTAGTGGGTCCATCTGTCTAGTGTCCATGGCTAGGGAAATAGAAGTGGACATGCAGAGCTGGATAGGTAACAGGTTTCACCTTTACATGGTAAAACTAGACAAGAGGAGAGAGAGGTCCATCTGGGCTGTCTTTGGAAAAGGACTTATACATAAGGCCCTGTGGAGCTGCAAGATGTATGCAAGTGAAGTTATAGGAGCTGTGGAGGATGAGAGATGCAAGAGGCATGGAGACAGGGCAACTGACGAGAGCTTCTGGGCTGGAAACCAAACTTTCCAGAACATCATTGAAGTGCCTGAACCAGAGATTAAATTCTGCTTACTTTCATGGTGGATTCCTGAGACTCTGAGCAAAGATTGGGCCATACTATAGATCCCGCAGAACTTAGGAGGGTCCTATTTGCTATGCATGAGGTTGCTATGGGAATCATCTGGCTGTATTCATCTGGGCCACATGTCACCAAACCGTGTTTTTATTTAGGTGATCCCTCCCCAGAGGTCATGGGTCAGCAAACATAACTTTCAAGAAAAGCAGCAGGGAGACAAATAATGAGAAATCAGCAGACTCTGGCTACATTAGGTACTTGGTATGAGGGAGTACCTTGGAGGGAGGGCAGGCATTCATTCATAATGAGGAGCACTGCAAGACAGCCAGGCAGGAGGTGAGGCTGGAGCTCAGAGCGCAAGGTGCAAAGCATGAAACCCCATACTGAGCAGAGAATATCGCCCAGAGTGGAAAGTCTTGACCTTCTCCCTCTACTCTGCTCTGTAAGGGTCACATCCCTCCTAAACATCAGAGTCCAGGGTCCAACAGGGGAGGAGAGGCTGAGGATTGATGCTGGGGTTTTGCACATGCTAGGCGAGTGCTCTACCCCTGTGCTGTATATCCCTAGGCCTCTCCTTGTTTCTCTTTTATTTGGGAACAAGATCTTACTAAGTTATTCCAGCTGTCCTTGAACTCAATAGATAGCCCAGGCAAGCCTTGAACATATATGTGATCCTTCTGCCTCAGCCTGCACCACCAGGCCTAGGTGGAAATTCTTAGTAACTTTGCAAAAAAGGAATTCATATTCTCATTTTGTATTGAATCTTATCAATGCTCTTCACAAACTGTATTGTTTGACTGATTCTCCTACATATACAGCTCCTTTATTAAATCCAAAGTCTCTTCCTCATAAACCAAATGATAAGCCTAAGGATCTTTCAGGAATTATTTACTAATCTTGTGTTTTGAGTATTCAGTAGGTACCCAATAATCTCACATTCCTAGAATTTTCAAATGGCTCTGTTTGCTCATTAATTCATTCAACAGACATTCACAGAAGAGGAAAAAAATCTACCCATAAAGTCCTTCCAGTTAAAAGGTTACAGCAGGTCCCAGCAATGAACTCCAATACAAGGCTCTCATCAGATTTGATCTTGGTTTCCAACCTCCAGTCAGACAGGTAAAACCATGACTTCAACGTGACTAAGTTTTAAAAAAGAAAAGCAAGACAGTATTTATGTGAATGTCTCATCCCAGCTCAAACACAAGCTTTAGTTCCCATTATCTTCTCTCATGGGATCCCCGTTTGAGCTGAAGAATATGAATGCTTGACTGCCTCCTATTTCTCTCTTGACAGGCGTGAGTAACACCGAGGCACGGCAGCCGGGAAAGTCTCCCCATTTCAGTGCCAACTGGATCGTGGGCAGCGCTGACCTGGAGATCATTAACGCCACAACTGGGAAGAGGAGCTGTGGGGGCTCATCCCGGCTCTGCAAGCACGTGTTTTCTGCTCGGTGGGCACGGCTGCATGGTAGGGTAGGTCGCACCGGTCCTTTCTGGGGAGAAAACTAGCTGTGCCTGAGCTCTGGTTAAAACCCTGAGGAAAGCTCCAGGGAAATGGGACATCATTTGGTCTGCAGTAATTGTGAGAAAGGACATGCAAACTGATCCCCATGGTTACTGCCCTTTCTCCAACTAACTGCCCAGGAATTTCCTCCATGCACTTACAGCTTTGCTACCCAAATGTGGTCCTCAGAGCTTGGGGAGTGTGTCTCTGTGAAGTCAAGCAACAAACGAGCTTATTGTTGGACCAGCAAAAGCCACCAGACCCTATGCCAATTGGTTTACGTAGCACGTCACAAGTAAGGTACATAAAGGGACTGGAGAGAAAACTCCATGGTTAAGTATACTTGCTCCTCTAGGAGAGATCAGGGCTCAGTTCCAGAAATCTCATGGCCACACACAACTGTCTGTAGCTCCAGTTTCAGGGGATCCAATGCCCTCTTTTGGCTTCTGCAGGCACTGCACACACATGGTACAAGTATATGTACCCAGGCCCACACAGATACACATAAAAAAAATAATAAATCTCTTTTTAAAACATTAAAAAGAGAAAAAGAATGGATTCCAAGTTCAGATATAAACAAACTACTCCTCAGAAAGTATATAAGGGCTGGCAAGGTGACTTAGTGGATAAAAGCACTTGCTACCAAGCTTGAGGACCCAAGTTCAGTCCTCAAGACCTACACGGTAAAAGAAGAGAACTAACTCCTGCAATTTGCCTTCTGACCTCCAAATGCACGTTGTGGCACACACACACACACACACACACACACACAAGAAAGGAAGGAAGAAAGGAAGAGAAGAAAGTTAGGTAATTTCCCAGTAATTTTCAAAGATGGTGACTATCAAAACTAGCATTTTTCTCCAATCCAGAAGGCCACCTATTTCTACTACAGCAATGTTTCAAAATCTGCTTTCCATTAATAAATAGATAATAACTACATTTGGGGGGTTAAAACTGAAATGCAGAGTTTTGCGTACTTTTAAGTATAGCAGACTATAATAAAATACAGATAAAAATAAACTAATGAAGAAAACGTATTTTGCTCATTTTTTTGTATTGGGACATAGCTCAGTCAATGAAACTCTTGCTATTCAAGCACAAGGACTTGAGTTAAAGCCCCAGAGACCATGTGAAAACACCCAGCATGGTAGCCTATTAGTCCTAGAACTGGGGAGGCAGAGATACGTGGATTCCTGGGGCTAGCTGTCCAGCCAGCCAGCCTAGCCTAATCAGCAAGCTCTAGGCCAGTGAGAGACCCTGTCTTAGAGAAGGGGTGAGGGACAAATTTGGCACCTTCTGAAGAACATTACTTCTGAGGTTGGCCTCTGGTCTCCATGTGCACCTGCACACATGTGTGCACCCATATGACATGCACACCCAATAATAGAGTTGGATTGTAGAATAGCAGATGTACAAACACTGAAGCATTTTTGCCTACTCAGAGAATGTTGAAAACTATAGTTATCTAAGAGTTTGGCATTAACCTTCTGCCTCTGCCACAAGCATGCAGATATGGGTATATGGCACCATATGGTCCAGTTCTGATTAGAACTCTGCCACTCTCATGCCTACTCTGATCCCTTTTCCCACGTCTCACTTCTTCCAAAGTGTGAGGTGTGGAGAAGCATGGGCTCTTGTTGTCTTGCTGAACAAATAGGTCCTTTTCTTGTCCACATGATCATGGTGGCATTGGCCACAGAGTGGACACATTGATCTACAGCCCCTCCAGGAAGATCCTGCAGTGTTATCTGAAGCTACCCTACCACAGGCCTGCCCTCTGCCTCTCTGCCTCTCTGTCCTCCTGGTGGGGGACTGAAGATGGATAGGTTCTCCCTCCCTTACACTGCTCCAACTTTTGTCTCCTATGACTCAGAAGCCCGATAACATCCTATTTTTACTGTCTTTCTAGTTAATGAGCAAC